>JAQPZY010001133.1:30000-282500 GCA_029931535.1 Margaritifera margaritifera
CATGTAAAGAGTTGTAGAATATTTACTTCTGTAAATTTTATCGCAGGAATTGCATACGTGTGATTAATACCTGGCTGTAATTTAGATAAGTCTCTATTAGGAAGGTTAGAAGTTTTCATTAAGGACGAACTTGGCACGAGCTTTTAATTGTAGTATCCAGTATCGTTCCTTACGTGTGCGTTCTATATCGGTCCACACCGAGATAGATTCAATCAGTAGCATCTCGAGGGACTCGACTGAATGCCCAATAGAGTTGAAGTGGTTGGCGAGTTTCACGTTGATATTGTTTGGAGGATGGCTCTTGTGGTTATTAGTTCGCTTTCTGAAATCAACTGTTTCACCAACATATTGTATGGCACAGATCGCGCATGTCTGGAGATAAATTACATTTTTTGCTCGACAGCTTCACTACCGATTTAAAGTAAAGTTAACTCCTGTCGTCGAACTTCTGAACGATTTGGTCTTGGGCATATCTTCGCATATTAGGCAACGCTTGCCTTTCCAACAGTATGTGCCTGAACCTGTGGTCTTGTTTGAAGTAACCTTGGCTCTTCAGACTTTCGGAGGATTTGATCTGGTGCCAGTGCTTCCGAATGATCATTTGTAAGTTTGCTGCATTGAGGCGGAAAGTAAATACGAAGGGGTCGAGCTTGTTGGTTTTCTTGGTTTGTATTTCAAGAAGGCGTCTATATCGATTAGTCCAGTTCTGTTAATAGCCTCATCAACGTATATCCGTCTGTATCACCCCCCCCCCTCCCAGTTTCTAAGATGAGCTCTCCGAGTCTGTTTTTATTGGTAGCCGGTTAAGAGCATATGCGTTCGATCCGAATGCACAGGCCGTAAGGAAGTTATTTTGGTATTACATTCTGGGGATGGCAGCTGGTCGGGAGTAGATGCTGGCGAGAGTCTGTTAGTTTATAATACAGGTCAATTTATATGTTCCAATCCAGGAGGGTAAATTGAGTATCCAAGAATATATGATGGTATTTTTGTATTATTTTTTTGTCATACATACATACATACATGTCGCTATGCATAGGCGACCTTATTCATTCTATTTTTAAACTAGACTCTCACAAGTTATCGATTTATTTAAAGAATAATGAAACTCACATTTATCTAAATACTCACCTCCTTAGGTTTTGGATCTGAATTCCTTTGTACCCCGTAATATTACTTTTCTTGTAGATCTGGTCCATCTGAAATAAAAGTCATCATTTCTGTATGACAAATCAACATTAATACTGACACAAAAAGTATAGCGCACCCATGTTTACGATACTCCAACAAATTCTTGTTCTACTTGGTTGGTTAAATTGAACTATTTTCATGTAATCGATTGCTATCTTTCTCTCAGTTAGACTTGGGTCACTTAACATATGCCCTTTCTATGGTAAAATATCTGTATCACTATATTTTTCCTTTAACTGAGTTTTTCAGCGACAAATAGGTCCACCTGTGTAGTTCTCTTTCTGGATTTTATTATGTTTTACATGGTAAAATATATTTATCGAGTTTCCAGTTCCTTTGATGTTTTTTTTTTTTTTTTATATATTTTTAGTTAATTAGATAATAACCTCTTTCAAAAACCTGGAGAATCTCATGAAATAAATATATTTTGAACAAGCATATCGTCTTTAAATGTATAGCCGTAATACAACTGTTCCTTATATTATTTGTCATCAAGTTGACTAATTGTACCTGTAAATGTAGCATTCAATGCGTTTTGAGGCATTTTAATTGCCTTTTACATAAAAAATTATTTGCAATAAATTACTATAACATGCTAAACGGGTTTCTGATATTTATCCCGCTACTTTTAAATATGGCTGTCTGAATGTTTCTTGGAGTTAGTCATTATAGTTGCCTTTTGCATGAACAGTCATTTGCAATAAATTACTTTTATTGCAAATAACTGTAAAGTAATGTATGTTATAGTTATTCCACTACTTTCCAGCAAGCTGTTTGAACCAGTGGTGTGCTATATATTTAGGCAAATTTTAAATCCAGTTTCATTACACGATCCGACATAAAACTGTTTGATTTCACTACGCGTGTTTTAATCAATGCCATGGGACCTTGGCATCCCTCAGATAAAAATTCCGTTTGCACCTATCTGCTTTTATTATGAACCTTCAATATCTTTTAAAATGTTTTGATTGTCTTGGTTGCCTCTTTAGTGCAATTATTTTTACCCATGCAAATAATTTTCTCTTTTACATAAGATATTTAACATTTTCTGAAAGTCCTGATGTCCATGTACTTATAAATTACAGTATTCAAAGTATTTATTCTTCTACTTTGTTATATTATGTTTATTTTCTTCTAGTCACATTTATGGTGATCTATGCTATTAGCATTATTTTTGTAAAATAAAAACTTATTGCTAAATAAAAGGAAAAGAGGAGCACGTTTCCTTTCCTTTGAGAGGCAGATTAATAGAGAGTTATCGGACATTTTAACATTAAAGTTCATACCCATAAAGAAAAAGCTTATAATAATTTAAGTAGGACAATTTATTTTTAAAAATTCTTCTTGCTGTAATTTTAATCTCTTTTATATGTTACGACTCTATGGTCTAAGAAAAATGTAACAGAAAGAAAGTGAAACCAACAAATCAAGTAAAAATCAACAAGCAATTTATTACTAGATAATTAAAATGAAAAATCAAAAAGTCACTTACAGTAATGTGTTTTGAAATCCTAATAATCCAATAAGAATGATTGTTCTAATCACAAGTCCTAAATATAGAATGTTGAGAATTCGTGGCTGTGTCCTTGAATGTTATGATGTGCTAATGGTCTCCAAAGTCCTGATGTACTAGAAATCTTGATGTGCTGATGTCAAAATGAAGTATTCCAAAATCTCTGAATAAGTTCACATAAATTCCAAAATTGTCAATTAAAAATCCAAAATCCAAAAGTTTATGAGCACTGTTATAATCCAATGAATATTTAAAATAATTCCTCTCTTAGAATTTGGAATGAATTTTCACAACTGTAATAGCTCTTTACAAGACTGATGGTAATGTCAAAACTGAAAAAATGTCCACCAAACATGATATATATAAAGATTGGTCACATGACAGAATGTTCTAGAATATGAGTCATCTTAATGTAATTTTACTTGTAAACAAAATTCAACCTTGACCTTCAAATTGAGAAAACATATTGATCAAAACAACCTAATTCAAGGACACTAGTCAAACATGTTTTTCCTAATAAACATAAAGATTTAAGCAAATATTAAAGTGAAGAAACATTTATAATTTCCTAAAATATATATAATATTATATAAACATCATACATAACACCTCTCCTCATAAAGAAAAAGAAAGATTTATATAATAAAGCTTTCTTTTGAATATACATCTAATACTATAATAACCAAAATTACATAAGAACATGTTTTTATGATACTGGACTTAATTACATCAAGCAATATTACATTTCTAGGCACGTGAGAGTGCATCTGCAATCACATTGTCTTTTCCCCTGATGTGTTTGATGTCAATGTTATATTCCTGCAATATCAAACTCCATCTCAACAATCTCCGATTTTTATCTTTCATTTTGTTGATGAAAGTAAGGGGATTGTGATCACTGTACACAATAATTGGAGAAAGAGCTGAGGTAACATACACTTCAAAATGCTGTAAAGCCAATATCAAAGCCAAACATTCCTTCTCAATTGTGGAATAATTTTTCTGGTGCTTGTTTAGTTTTTTAGAAAAATAACACACAGGGTGATCCACACCACTTTTGTCTTCCTGAATCAATACTCCACCAACCCCTACATCACTTGCATCAACAGATAATTTAAATGATTGGCTAAAATTTGGTGCAGAAAGAACTGGTGCATTCTTAAGCATGGCCTTTAACGTGTCAAAAGATTCCTGACAATTGTCAGACCAACAAAATTTGGTTTTCTTACTCAACAAACTTGTCAAAGGTTCAGCAATTTTGGAAAAATTGGAACAAAATTTCCGATAATATCCAGCCATACCTAGAAATCGCATCAGTTGCTTTTTACAAATTGGAACTTGAAATTCAGAGATAGCTTTGACCTTAGCTTTTATAGGTTTAACTTGACCTTGTCCCACAATATGTCCTAAAAATGTGACACAAGCATGGCAAAACTCACTTTTGCTCAAATTAATTGTCAGATTCACATCACTGAGTCGATCGAAGAATTTTCGAATGGTTTCCAAATGATCTTCCCAGGTGTTGTTGTAGATAATGACGTCATCGATATAAGCGTCACAATTATCAAGACCAAATGTTATCATGTTCATCAGACGTTGAAACGTTGCAGGCGAATTTTTCATTCCAAACGGCATGACTTTATATTGATAAAGTCCATCTGGAGTTGCAAATGCTGAAATTTCTTTTGCCCTTTCCGTCAGTGGAATTTGCCAGAATCCTTTTAAAAGGTCAAACTTGGTGACATATTCCGCATTTCCAATTTTATCAATGGAATCGTCCATTCTTGGGATTGGAAATGAATCAGTTTTGGTGACACTGTTGACTTTTCTATAGTCAGTACACATACGGAATGTATTATCTGGCTTGGGAACAAGAATACATGGTGAACTCCAGTTACTTTTACTTGGTTCTATGAAATCATTCTCCAGTAAATACTGAATTTCTTTCTTCAGATAGTTCTGTTTGAGAGGATTCATCCTATAAGGATGCTGTTTCACAGGCGCAGAATCTACAATGTCAACGTCATGATAAATTTTACTTGTTCGTGTTGGAACATCAGGAAACAAGTGCTCATAGTCATGTAATAGCTGTTTTAGTTCATTTCTTTCCTGTTGTTGTAGATGTGAAAGTTTCTGGTCTAGGTTGTTCAATATTTCTGAATTCCGAAGATTGGTTATACCAGAGTCACTATAGTCTGATCGTACTCCATCGTTGATATCTTCACTGTGTGGGACAGGTACAACTAAATTAACAGAATAATTAGCTGAGCTATCTCTGTCAAAATATTCCTTTAACATATTTATATGACAAAGTTGTTTCTGTTTCCATCTCCCAGGAGTGTTAATGATATAATTTAAGTCATTTACTTTCTTTTCAGCGGTATAAGGACCATAAAATTTAGCCTGAAGAGGATTTTGAGTTATGGGCAAGAGAGCCAGAACTTTGTCACCAGGTTTAAAACTCCTTTCCTGTGAATTTCTGTCATACCTTAATTTAATTTTTGACTGAGTAGTGTGAAAATTAGTTCTTGCTACCTCACAGGCCTTTGACAACTTGTATTTGAAATCAGAAACATAATCAAGAAGATTAATCTTTGAATCTTCATTTGAAAGAAGTTTCTCTTTCAATAATTTCAATGGTCCACGGACAGTATGACCAAAAACTAGTTCAAAGGGACTAAAACCCAACGACTCTTGAACTGATTCCCTAACAGCAAACAACAACAAATGAACACCCTCATCCCAATCCTTTTCTGTATCAAAGCAATATGATCGAATCATATTCTTCAAAGTTTGATGAAATCTTTCCAAAGCACCTTGACTTTCAGGGTGATAGGCAGAAGATTTAAACTGTTGGATGCCTAATTCATGCATAACTTGTTGGAAAATTCCAGACATAAAATTTGACCCTTGATCCGACTGGACAGATTTGGGAAGGCCAACAAGTGTAAAAAACTTCACCAAAGCTTTCACAATAGTTTTAGTTTTTATATTTCTCAGAGGAATTGCCTCTGGAAATCTTGTAGATGCACACATGATGGTCAACAAGTATTGGTTGCCTGACTTGGTTTTAGGTAAAGGACCAACACAGTCTACTATTATTCTACTAAATGGTTCATCAAATGCAGTAATAGGTTGCAGATGAGCCTTAGGTATCTTCTGATTGGGTTTTCCTACCATTTGACAAGTGTGACAAGATCTGCAGTATTTAGAAACATCACTTTTGAGTTTCGGCCAATAAAAATGATTCAAGATCTTGTGATAAGTCTTACGGACTCCTAAATGACCAGCCAAAGGAGTTTCTTGGGCTAAATTAAGAATTTCCTGTCGATATGACTTAGGAACAACAATTTGATAGCTCACTGACCACTCGTCACCAGCGGGTACATCAGGTGGTCTCCATTTCCTCATAAGGACCCCATTTTTCACAAAGTAACACACTGGAACTTGTGTGGCTTCAGTTTCACTAATAGCCCTCTGAAACAAACAAGATATCTCGGGATCTTGCTCCTGTTCAACGACAAGGGATTGTCGTTTGTCACCCTGAGTAGGACAAAGAGAATGAGTTGCCAAAAGAGGATCACTGTGATCAATACCATTTGATTGATCAATACCTGAGGAAAAAGTGACCTCATCAAAAGACTGACCAATACATGTGTCAGCTAAAGGAATAATATCCTGATCAACATCACTCTCAAGAACTCTTTTTTGCCATAGCTCTAGTAACTGCACAAGCAGGGTACAAATCAGGGATTTCAGTTTCGACAGGATCAACTTTCTGATCCAAACAAGACTTGTCAGTTACAAGTGGATTAACCACAACCTTATCTCCAGCTAGGTCATTGCCTAGTAATAAATGAACACCCTCTATGGGTAAAGAAGTCACTGCCCCAACAGTCACAGGTCCAGAAACTAAGTCTGATGCCAAATTTACACAATGGAGAGGAACATTTACAAAGCCGCACTCTACTCCCTGAACAAGAACACTTTCACTTGAAGAAGACTCCTCAGACAAAGGCAAAGTACCTGATAATAAAAGACTCTGAGAAGCTCCAGTGTCCCTTAATATTTTAATTGGGATAGGTTTGGCAGAATCACCAATAAGTGATATAGAACCTTCTGACATGAATGGTTCATAAGCCTCCAAAATAGAATCAGACTGGGATTTGTTTGACCCAACAAATGTATTGCTTTCAATACAAGACCGTGACCTTGACCTCGTAGAAATAAGAGCATTTGGAAAAGCTCTGTCTTTACTCTGTTGCTTATTTTCCAACTTGAAGCAATCAGAAATAACGTGCCCTTTCGTTTTACAATAAGTGCACGTAGGAAGAGATAAGGATTTCTGATCAGTCTTATCAGATGTTTGATTCCTAACAGTTGTGCTGTTGTGAAATTTGGAAGTATTCGAATGAGATTGAAATGGTTTTTTACCAGAAAACTGCTGAGAGGACGACTTATTTCCAAACGAAATTTTGTGAGTCAAGGAATCAGCCATACGAGCAGCATTTTCCAAAGTTTCCACATTCTGCTCGTCAAGATAGGTTTTAACATCACTATGGATGCACCTCTTGAACTATTCAATTAACTTTCTCATGCACTCTATCCCCTCCTGGATAGGTTTTGAAATGAAATTCTGAACATTAGATGCCATTGTAAATGCTTGTTGGTTTGACACAAAAAAAAATTCTCTATTTAAAAATCTTTGCCAAAGACAAAAAAAAATTTCCGAGACAAAATCAATATGAATTTCAAAAATAACTTTAATATCTCTACTATGCTTTAAAGAAATTCAGATCCCGGAACGACGAGCCCCCAATTTCTGTTACGACTCTATGGTCTAAGAAAAATGTAACAGAAAGAAAGTGAAACCAACAAATCAAGTAAAAAATCAACAAGCAATTTATTACTAGATAATTAAAATGAAAAATCAAAAAGTCACTTACAGTAATGTGTTTTGAAATCCTAATAATCCAATAAGAATGATTGTTCTAATCACAAGTCCTAAATATAGAATGTTGAGAATTCGTGGCTGTGTCCTTGAATGTTATGATGTGCTAATGGTCTCCAAAGTCCTGATGTACTAGAAATCTTGATGTGCTGATGTCAAAATGAAGTATTCCAAAATCTCTGAATAAGTTCACATAAATTCCAAAATTGTCAATTAAAAATCCCAAATCCAAAAGTTTATGAACACTGTTATAATCCAATGAATATTTAAAATAATTCCTCTCTTAGAATTTGGAATGAATTTTCACAACTGTAATAGCTCTTTACAAGACTGATGGTAATGTCAAAACTGAAAAAATGTCCACCAAACATGATATATATAAAGATTGGTCACATGACAGAATGTTCTAGAATATGAGTCATCTTAATGTAATTTTACTTGTAAACAAAATTCAACCTTGACCTTCAAATTGAGAAAACATATTGATCAAAACAATCTAATTCAAGGACACTAGTTATACATGTTTTTCCTAATAAACATAAAGATTTAAGCAAATATTAAAGTGAAGAAACATTTATAATTTCCTAAAATATATATAATATTATATAAACATCATACATAACATATATAGCAATGAGTGATTTTTCAAGTGGAACGTGCTTTTAACAAATTTCATTAATTTTCTTTGATAGCCCTCTCTTGATAAAAGGTATCACTGCTTGTGAATTTAAATCAATATACATAACCCTCAGTTCAAACCCCGAAATAGAGTTCTCTATGAGAATTTTATAAAACAAAAAATTATATTGTGAAACAGAGTTTCGTGGTGCGTAGGCGCACTTCTGGCTACAAAGTGCCAAGTAATAATTATATAGCAAAAGCCTTGCATAAAGCTTTTAGGAAGATAACCCCTTACGAGCAAACAGAAATATATAAATGAAATAAAAGTTAAAGATAACAGGAAAAGATGGTGAAAAAGTCTTTACAATGGTACACAGAACAGAGATAACGGCATCGCGGGGTATTTCTTAATGCTCTTAACCTTTATCAGAGATACTTAAGCATTTTAACGCCGTATAAAAAGGTCATAACAAAATATGAAAAAAAGCAAATAATGCTTTAAAAATTGGAAATAGAGGTATAGCGTAATATCATTGAAAATAAATATCCTATGCTAAACACTCAGTCACATTAAAAAGAAATGGAATGCATAGGTTTAAACTTTTTTTTAGTACTTACTGCATTTGTAAAGTTCTGTACAAATGACTTGTACTCTGAAGAACTTCCATTATTATACTCATCTATGAAGGTTTCATTCACAGTAAGACTCATTGTGACCAACACTAGAAACAAAATGGTATCAAGCTATGCAAATGCATTCCAAAAAACTCTCTATCGAAGGTAGAATAGAACAAGATCATAAAGAAAATACAAAAGAGGAAGTAACAAAACATGGAAAGCAAAAAGTGAGAAAAGTAGTCATAATATACAGACAAAATACCACGCCATATATATATATATATATATATATATATATATATATATATATATATATATATATATAAAGTAAGAGAGAGGGGGGAAATATACAGTTTGGAAGTCTTTACGATATATAAATTAATAGAGAAACATTTAATTAAAATGCAACTTTGTTTTCACTCAGAGCACTCCTACCGTAAATGATTTGACAGTTGAACCTTTTAAGATCGTTTCAATGCATAGTTTGACAGAGTCTAAGTGGTATTCACCGTTTAGTCGAATATACATGTGTTTCTTTTGCACTAGTTGTAAGCTATAACCCAATGATTATCCTACACCTAAACTGAACAACAAGTGAATTTTGTTAAATTTAAGTCTTATTTATTCGGACCAGGGAAGGAAACCTTACTTTTAATTTGATATCAATCATTCGGAATATATACCGCTTAATACGTATAATTCAAGTGTCTGGTAATCGTTGTTTAAAAGCCGAGGAAGTCAGAAATAGAAATTGACGATGTTGCTTGGAGTAAAATATGCGCACCAATAATGTCTTTTGCATTATTGAAACTACCTTCCCTTACGTCCTCTTATATATGGAAAGAATCCATATATTGGTATCATGATATCGTTGAGTTGCACCACATACTTCTCTTTAAACTTATCATTGATCATTGTCGCCTTCAATCCATTGCGTAAATAGCTTAATTAGTTGCAAAAGTAATGTACTTGGTAATTATCTCTTTAGCACATTTAACATCATTAATAAATACAATTATTGACTATAATCCCCTATTTTGAGAAAAAAAGAAATATTGAACTTTCATATAAACAGAACAGCATCTGTTGCATTGATTTTACGAGACATAATTTATGTTTAAAGATAGTATCGAGTTTATTGATGGGTAAGAACATATTAAAAATGAAATATTTTACCTGCTGGAGACGAAAATGTACAACTTGTATTAATCTTATTGTCGAGATGAGTGACGATTGAAGTATCACAAATCCCTACACTGTAGGATAGTAACACCATTAACAAAATTTAAGTTTTGACACGAATTTAAACGTAATACAATTAGGTTCAAGAGTTTTCGACATGTAGAAGGGAGGTAATGCTGATTTAAGAAAGAAAACAAGGAATATGCTCGTTACAAAATACACTTGTTAATATATTTCATCTTCCGGAAGTTAAATAACAGTGAGTAATACTTATAAGACGAAAACTCCACCTTAAATCCGGAATATAGTATGCCAAACCTCTAAAAGTAAAGACAAGAAACTATAAGAGAATGATCAAAACTAAAAGTAAACGCAAAAATGAGTAGCTTCATAAATGATTTCGCTCATAGTTGAATAGATGACAAATATACAATAATACTCACCGAAATTGTCAGATTGACTCTCTGAATATCCTTTTTCTGAAATAAATATCATACACATGTAGTTTTACCCTTCACATGCTCAAAACATTATATTTTACAATTTGAGACAGCAAAACAATATTTTGTTATTATTATTGTTTAAGTATGGGGATGTTGTGCAACATTCCGTTCGTAGGTACCTTTATTCGTTCGAAGATAATTACTATTATTATCATTCCGAATTATCAATCTGCACATTGAAATCACTATTTGTCAATTTCGTTTGTATCAGAACACACATATATTGCAAAATCCTCTTCACTTTGAATGAAATATTTGTTATGTATGTTATTATAATTATCATCATCATTATCATCATCATGATTTTATTATTATTATTATTAGTAGTAGTAGTAGTAGTAGTAGCAGTAGTAGTAGTAGTAGTAGCAGTAGTAGTAGTAACAGCTGTAGTAGTAGTAGTAGTAATAGTAGTAGCAGTAGTAGTAGTAGTAATAGTAGTAGTAGACGTAGTAGTAGTAATAGTAGTAGCAGTAGTAGTAGTAGCAGCAGTAGTAGTAGTAGTAATAGTAGTAGTAGACGTAGTGGTAGTAATAGTAGTTGTAGTAATAGTAGTAGCAGTGGTAGTAGTAGTACTATTAGTGATATGTACAAACCTGCAGGCTTCAAAGTAAAGATGAGCACGGGAATGATAATTGCTGCTACAGAAACAAGACCGACAACGACCAAAATAACGGCAAATTTACGTCGCTGGAGTCCCCGTGCGATCTGCTTGCTAAACGGATCGTTCTGCGTGGTAGAGACAGTATGCCTGCTAGATGACGAATCCGTCGTTGATTGTCTGTGTCATGAGACAGACTCATTTATGTAGTAGGTTGGAGCATATTTCAACCCGATCCAAAGAAAAATAAATAAATAAACAAATCAATAAATAAAGAAGACACAAACAAACGAGATAAAGAGTCCAAAGAATGACTGATCAGTTGAGGATATTGATTTGGAAACTAAAGTAAGTCCTTCATACTTAGATTTATGTCACGTTGTTGACTGCCTTATCATACTGTTCTATCTGAATCTCATCAGTCAATGCTAATGTAAATATTTAGACTATTTAATAGTGCTACAATATTTTTAAAAATGCGTAAACATATGAAACTCAATTTTGAGGTTTATGTTGTCTGCGGCGCCGTAATATCTTGAATTATTTGGCCAAATTAAGTAGTTACACCTAATTAAATAATATATCAAATATCTGTCCACATCCAATGAATTAAATATTTTTATCACACTGCTGAACTAAAACATTATGATTTAAATCCTGCTGATTCAAGTGAAAAGGTAATATATGGTCAAAATACAAATCAAACAGAAATGCTGTTGTGTTATCATAAAGTCAATAAGCAGAAGAAAATCGTATGAAATCACAAAATGTGAATTAACATTATAGTATACGTCACTGTACAAATAAGCATACATTTATGATACAAATGCAGGTTAATACAGCTAGTCTGTATACGTATCACAATTTAAACACATGTTTAATATTCAGCATGTACATTATAAAACAGGGTGGGAGGAATGGAAAAATATATTTTCTCCCTTTAAAATTTGTTTGTACTTTGCACACAAATCTCAAACAGCCACGACTGAGCAATTGGGAACAATGGAATTTCGAGAAGGCGAGAACGACAGAATTTACTAATTAATGAATCAACTAAGGAATTTGATTGAAGGAAATTCCTAACGGTTTTGCATAGTGAAATAATTATATTTCCTGTTTACGTAGGTGCAAGTTCTCTATGTAATAATTACCCGTTTTGAATGTGAACAGTTGGCAATTATTATTTGTTTCGAACTTAAGAAAATAATATTATATGCAAGGATGAGTTAAGAGCTAGATGGCAACAAGCAATACTATGACACAATTGGCTAAGACAGCTCCGGACAATAGTTTTTTTAATAATGTGTTCTTAAATTAGTTGGCGGAATCTAATATTTGCAACTATTTACATACATACGATATAAATATCTTTCCACACGTCATTTAAGTATGTTGATGACACAGCTGAATTAATGAATACAATATGACCCAAATCCAGCAGCCAAACCACAGGTCCGCCAAAGAAGCAAACAAACCAACACAAAATTAACTGCTACATCTCTCAATCATTTGTGTATAAGCGCCAACTGAACAAAGAAGAGATTCAGGAAATGCTACGATCGATATCCTCAAAACTCTCCGTCCGAACTAATTTGTTTTATATCATTTAATCCGAATAACTAGATAATCTTCCCTGCAAAGGCTATCCTGCCTCAAGAGTTGTGTGCTCGTATCGGATTGGATTTTCTTGAAGAAAAAACAAAAAGAAGAAAAAAAACCCCAAAAAACAAGAAATTTTTTTTTTTTTAAAAAAACAGCAGAATAGAAGGTCATTTTCATCATCGAATTTCGTGACTTTGAACCTCTCCAATAACATATCAGGTGAAACGCGGAGCGCTTTCTTTGGTCAATGAATGTTTAATCCAGGAATGCCTTTTAGTTACAGTTTTAATTTGAAAGTCTCACCTTGAGGAAATTCTATGTCTAGTATTCAATGTAATAGTTTTATACCGGAAAGATAATTTCTGATGGAATCAGGAGACTAAAAGCTTGTAGAAAGAAACTGAGCATAAATACAGAATATATTTAAATCAGTTGGAAGAAGCTGTAAATAGAAAACTTAACAACAAAGGAAACACGATTTGTACTGCACTTTAAATTTCTGGACATTCCTTCTGCGAAGGTACCCTTGATTGATATTTGTATCTCTTGTTTAAGATGAAACAGATCAATTTCTAAGGGGAAAACAAAACAAAAACATTAAGTTACAAACGATACAATATATGTAATGGAAATAATGTGAGAGACATGTACACATGAAACTACAAATTTAAATTATATAAATTTTTTCGCAAAAAATAGGAAAGAAAGAAAGTTCGAGTCATATAACAACCGGCAATCAGGACACAACAAAGCAGATGATAATCAATGTAACTTGAAAACTGAAAGTGCAACTCTGGAAATTTGATTTGGTGAAATGTATCGACCTTTGATGCTTGAAAAAAAACTCCTTTCTGAAAAAGCTATCAAGATCCCATCTTGAAAGAAGATCGGGATGTCTATTGTAATGGATCGATACGTGGGCGCCTTAATTTGAAACTCGCATATGGCAGCAAGAAGGCAGATTTCTCTCAAACAGGCTTGATGAAATTCATTTCTGGAGCGGCCATTACTACTAACATTCAGAGATTTTGAATTGTCACAAAGCACTACTATAGTTTGCCCGCTCAAACATTGGCAATATCAGAGAAATTGATAGAATTCTTTATCAAAATAATCAGAGAACTTGAACTCGATAAAGTCAACATTTATGCAAGTCTTAACTGCTATTTTGCAGCATTCAAAGTTCTATAAACTTGATTTGGCAATGCAATAGCGTAAAATAATAAAATCAACGTCTTCTGAGTTAGAACAGGAATTATCAACATCTTTGAAGATATCATTAGCTAATTATTTGTGCTGAAGATTGCCAAAATTGAATCAAATTTGAAAACTTGACTGTATTTCTGCATGAGGTGATTTGATCATCGTCTTGCACATTTAACAACAAATTATTAAACCGAAAAGTTTCTGAGATGTGAATGTTATTTGGGGAATAATTCTGAGACTGTCTTCTTTTGCTTTCAAAATTAATATACTTCGGCTGAAAAATGTCTACATCTTCTCTGGGATTCACATGTCAGAAGCGATTTTGATGTGTGCAGACGGATAAAGATTCATCAAATTGGAGTTTGTTCCTTCTCCAGTAAGTGGCAAATATGTGCCTGAATATTTCTTGTGTTATCTTTCACTGTTTTTTGGTGATCTAGCGTTTTAAAAATACGTTTGTTCCTTTGAAATCTTAGCATCACCACGCGTGCTCTCTCTCAGTTAACTAAATCTGAATTTTCTTGTTAGTGTTTGACTAGCTTGCATCGTAGTTTCTCTGTCTTATGGATCGTCTTCCCACAACTTTCTATTTGAATTCTTCTAACCATAAAATGTCAATAAACCCTTACATTCATAAATATTGGCATAGTAGACAACTTTCAGAAGAAGTTTTAATCAACCTAATTTTGTCCGCAACAGATGTTTTTAAGGTAAGAATAATTTCTAATTCTCCTGCCGCAAAGATTTTTAGGTCAAGATTAATTATAAGAAATATTCTCTGAAACAACTCAAATTGAAGAGCTGCGTTAGACCGAATTGGTGAATGTAAAATCTTCTATTAAATTTAGTTTGTCATATTTTTGTTTTCTACTAGAGAGTATGTATTTGGAATTTTTGGTTTCTTGATCAAAAATATCCCCTGCCTCATAAGAAGAGGAATCTGCAGAAGAAGCAGACCTTATTTTTTCCAAGTGAGACCTTTGCTTTGTTACCTTTTGATTCATCCCAGGAATTTTGCGTAATTCTGCAATAGTACCATGAATTAAATTTTGTTTCATATGCCGATTTTCAGTATGGCCTAAAAATTGGGGATCAATTTGTAACTTCTTGTGTTCTTCTTCTGATTATATCAATTCAAGTTTCATTTTCTCTAGTTCAGCTTTTAATTTGTCCCACATTCCCTGTTCTCTTCCTACTTTCTTGCGTCTTTTTGAAGCCCCCATCCTCTCTCTCATTATCTGAATCGATCCTTTCAAAACTCCTGTTTCCGTCTAAAAATCTTGATTAGCAAATTGATGAGTAAAAATCTATATGGTTCTCTGTTTCTGCGCTGGTTATAATTTGAGTATGAGGGTGGGGATACATTCCCTGTGTAGTCGGGTCGATATCCCCCGAAACTAACCTTCTTGCAGTCGGGAGGGTGTCCATTCTTTTCCTCAGTAGGTGACAGTCGTCCAAATTTTATCTTCTTGCCATTCGTGGGTTGATTTCCCTTTACTGCATTACAGCTTATTGCCCTCTAACATTGACTTTCTAACTACCATGGGTGGGTGCATGCCTTCCTAATTTGATCTACCAACGGTATGGAATAGTTTATGGTCCATCGTTTCATCCGCAGGAATCGTGTGCATGATTTTCTACGAAACAAAGTCCGCGTATAATT
This sequence comes from Margaritifera margaritifera, assembly GCA_029931535.1. Lineage (NCBI taxonomy): Eukaryota > Metazoa > Mollusca > Bivalvia > Unionida > Margaritiferidae > Margaritifera > Margaritifera margaritifera. The sequence goes on from JAQPZY010001133.1 coordinate 45,649, forward strand.
CTGCTTTCGACTAAGCTATGTCGAAAAAGCTTTTATTTTTTCCCGTTAAAATTTTCCTGTACTTTGTACATAAATCACAAACATACTATACTGAGCAATGTCGAACAATGAACATGGATTATAATGCATCTTCTGAAAATACTTGCATTTGAATGAAATAACGGAACTTTCAGTGCAAATAACCTATCTGGAAACGGCCGAATGATTCATGTTTGTTTGACATCCTAGGCACACACAAAACAAAAAGAAAAAAAGGCTGATCTCGATAAAGATGATATTGTCTGTGTTTTCGTAATTTTTTATATTGAATACAAGTAGCCAGTCTCTGGGAAAAACAAGAGAAAAACTATTCATGGTTTTCGTAGAGACTACAGTAGGATGCAGTAGGATGCAGTAGGATACAGTAGGATGCAGTAGGATGCAGTAGGATACAGTAGGATACAGTAGGATGAAGTAGGATGCAGTAGGATGCAGTAGGATGCAGTAGGATACAGTAGGATGCAGTAGGATACAGTAGGATGAAGTAGGATGTAGTAGGATACAGTAGGATGCAGTAGGATGCAGTAGGATGCAGTAACACCAAATGGGGATCAATTACTGTAGCGATTCCCTATGTAGAACCTAATCACACTGAGCCAGTTAATCTACTGGGTAATGTTTGTGTGACATGTTCTTAAAACTTCCCATTCGTGACAATTCCCTGTACTGAATATAGGTATAAAATAAGAACAAAGTATTAAGCACAAGACATGTGATATAAAAAAACAGTTAGATGATAATACATATTGTATTTTTGAAACATTGCATATTAGTTCAATCAGTCACAGGAAGGACAGAGAAATCCTATATTTAGACTTCATAAATGATTCTGCGTATTTTACTTATTCCACACTTCTTCTCATATAAGCTTACTTTTCTTCGCATTATCCATAACAGTTGGACAACTATGTATGTATGTATGTATGTATGTATGTATGTATGTATGTATGTATGTATGTATGTATGTATGTATGTATGTATGTATGTATTACATAAACTGATTAATAAACCGATCGATGGCTGTCTGTGTTGTATTGCTTTCTGTTTGTTACTTGGTTGATTTGCTGTGTTTTTCTCTTCTCTATTCTTGCTTCTTTGGCTTTTCTAAAACTATAGTTCGATCTTCATTATGATAGCATAATAACACAATGAAAAGACATGTATTGGACATAAATGTATATATTGTTTCAGTGTATTCCGATCAATTGGCAACTCTCTCTCTCTCTCTCTCTCTCTCTCTTAGTTATAAGGTATTAAACATATTTTTGTCGAAACAAATACCATTTTCTCTAAACGTTCTTATTAATCGTATACGTCTTGATACGTCTTGATCTATTCCTAATTTGTGCATATAACCTAATCGATCTCTTCTGCAAATTAGACGCTATTTAAGGAAAAGGAGCAATTATGAATACTTGTCTTAAGAAGTACGCGAATTGCTCAGCACGTTGTTGAATAGCCTTTGTAATATAAAGACGTAAATGAAGGTAAAAGATTACGTACTTTCTTTTCGATAGTCGTTGAGTAATTGTTCGCAGAAGACAAAAAAAAAATTAATAGAGTGGATTCGGGTGTTATAAATGTAAAAGATACCAAAAGTTGTATAAAATATATACTATCTGACACACTATGCAAAATAATAAACAGGCAAACAATGCACAAACTGCAAAATTGCCAGAATTTGATTTCGCACTTTGCAGTGTAAAATGTTACAATAGATATCTGATTCTGTCCTTGAAGTCGCACAGAAGTCGTAGGCTATAAATAAAAAGCAACGATTTTACAACAAAAGAACGTGACTGAGGTACTCCTTGCCCATCATGCTAACATGTCGATTCTCCAACTCCTTTCTGGGGAGAGGGCGTTGGAGGGGCATCAAAAGTTGTCTTTTTCTTAAAGGGTGTTGGTCGGTTACATATATTTAACTAATCGATATTGATCAGGAACCTTTTAAAATATACTGATGGCAAGTAAAGGAATGAATTGCCCAAATCAACCACCCCAAAACCATTTAATACTTAAACGGGCAACATATTTGAAATTCAGGTAAGTATCTTGAAAGCAATTGATGGTAACTGCATTACATATTTGGCAACATTGTTCCTACAAACATATTTCCTCAAGTTTTGGCAGCTTTTGCTTACCTTCGAATAGAGTGAATCTGTGATTTAGAACAATGAGTTATTTTATACAAATCTTTAAATCCTTATAACTTCAAAGCTACTTGAGATATTTGGATCAAATTTTCGCTTTTACATTAAGATGTCCTCTTTATTTGTGTATAGCTTATTGATAAATTCAGTCTCACATTAAGGATACCAAAGCAGGTTCGAGGGGATAACTGTCAAGAATACGTTTGAAATGCACTGGCATCGCTGCTAAAAAAAATTGCAGGCTTTTAGGACAAAACGTATATTTATTCGCGGGGGAGCGGGGTGTGGCAGGGTGGAGACCGCAGGATAGGTTCGTGTTCAATGTCAATCCAAATCAGATTGCATATGTATTTCGTCGCCCTTTTATTCTGCGTTACAGCGAATATCATTGCTAATCATGAAACGTGTACTATTACACTATTGATTTAATTCGCGTTAAAAAGAATCATATGCATCCTTACATTACACCGGCACACACACACACATACACACACACACTCTCTCTCTCTCTCTCTCTCTCTCTCTCTCTATATATATATATATATATATATATATATATATATATATCTGGTATTGTATTGCTTAGATGAACTCCTTCTATGGGAATTCGTTTTGTAACAGTGCCAACAGGAATTTAAATTACATAAGGGCTGTGAAGCTTATATATTTATATTAGGATATAATGTATGAATATAGAATAAAATTACAGATCGTGATGATTTGTACTCAATTGTAAACAAGCGGTCAAGGAAGTTTTGATATTTGCTTAGATATATAATACCGTATATAAAGAAATTTCATCTCATTGATAATTGATGCTAATGTATGATATTTTAAAATAAGCACGTGCTTGATTTACACAAAGATTGAACATTGCTTCTATAAAATACTTCCTCAGGTTTTGGCAGCTTTTGCCTACCTTTGAATTGAGTCAAGATGTGATTTACACTGATTGAGTTTTAGAATTAAAGTTTGAATCTGTGATGAGTTATTCTCTTAAAAACCTTTAAATGCTCAAAACGTCAAAACTACTTGATGTATTTTTCCAAATGTTCATTTTTATATTAAATTATCTTCGTTTTTATATATAAAATGTTTATAACGTCAGTGTCACATTAAGAAAACCAGACCAGGTCCGAGACGAGAAGTGTCAGGAATAGATTTGATCTGCATGGGAATCGCTGCTAATAAAAACTTTAAGCGTTAGGACATAATGAACACTTACTGTAGGTGAGTGAGGAGAAATATGGGATGGGGGTAGGGTTGTGTATATTGTTAATCTAAATGATATCGCATATACCGTAGTTATTCTAATAGACGCCACGGGAGCGGTGCAATTTCCAAAGGGGGCAGTTTATTAGATTTTTGGAATATCGTACATCACTGTTTGACTAAAAACATTCGTCAATTTCGTAAATTGTTTTGATTTTTTTAACAGTCGTTAGATTACTCATGCACTGTTTTAATTATATGGACATAACATAATGGATATATATGGATCTATAAGCCTCGATAAGGTAGGAATCTCTTTTTTTTTTTTGTAAAAAGGGGGGGGGAGGGAGGGCGCTTATTAGAAGGGGGCTTCTATTCGAATAACTACGGTAGATATACATATATTCAACTAACCATTACCTGCGTTACAATGAATACCATAGCTAATCACGACACGCGTATGTGTATATATATATATATATATATATATATATATATATATATATATATATATATATATATATATATACATATATATACATATATATATATACATATATATATATATATATATATATATATATATATATATAGTGGCGTTCAGTTGACGACCACGATGTATTCCGGTTCCACAGCTCTAGTCAATAGTCAAGGAGCCACCACGCATGGCCCATCCCTGTCAGTCTCTTTTGAAGGATCCATCGAGAGACTCCTCATTCAACATAGCTGCTGGTCGCGAAACTTTGGTCCCTCACTGCGAGAACACCAGTCCTCTATTCCAAGCCAACGTCACCAGACAGCAGCATACAGGTTACAAGGAACTCCACAGAGTTCTACTACTACCTATCACCAAACCAAAACAGCTAAAAATGTAATAACTGAGCCGTGTAGTACATATGACACGGTTGATTACGAATGCAATGATATACGTTACACATACGCGCACATGAATTGGCTTCGTTACACATTAAATTATTTCATCAGATCTACTGTACGAGAATATTACTATAATAACCCCGTTCGTACATGAATCTGTGTCCGACAAGAATAATCTCACTGGATCATAAGAGCTCGAACATTATTCATCATTCAATGCATGCAGAATATAATTGAATTCAATCTGTCGGTTCAGTTATACAAAATGGCTAACTTGAAACAGGCTATAGTCTTTATGATAGCATGGCGTTATATGACATAGGTTTGACTCTCCTTAAATTTATAATGTATTCTGAAACATCCGATATATAAAACAACTTTGTCAAATAAAACAGATATCAAGAAAGAATACAATTTTATATTTTACATACTTCTACAGCTGAAGATTGCTCCCGTATAGTGGTTAGCTTCCTGACAAGACTCGTAATGTGCATATACATCGAGAATTCACTCTATAAGTACACTGGCAGTGGTGAATAGACGCAGCAAGAGAACTCTAGGTACTTGGGTTTTTCACTGCAGGCAATTTACACGTGCAGCATAGGATGAATCGAACTCAGTATTTTGAAATAGCTAAAGCTGAAAAATAAACCACACTCTGGTAACGCTGTACGCGGCAACGAAACACGATTACATTTTTGTTTACATATATACATTGACATAAAGTACACACAATTCCTTGACAATCGCTCCACCTGGCGCAGTCTCATCCATACTGGAGCTACAGACTTTAAACTGAGGAGAATTGCAGAGGCAGTGCAGAAGCGCTAGCAGCGTAAATCTCAGAACTGTAGCACGTCGTCTATTGATTAAGCAGACACAAGCGGCATCTCCGGTCAAATGTACAGCAGACAGTTTAGAGCACAAATTGGCCTGATCAGACACTCACGTACTCACAGAAACCAAACCAGTTAGTGATATCATGGTCATATTCGAACTCGAAGGACGAACATTATATCCCGAGTATGATTTCCAGACAAAGTCGGCTCGGCTGCTGAGTTTGCACTTAGACAAGACAATTTACTATCATTGCTCAATAAAAAATTCACTAAGGCTAAACTCCTTAAAGTGGTCTTAGCCAACCAAACCAGATATGTTGATGTGCATCTCTGATGCACGCCAAAAATGTATGTGTGTAAATGTTCTAAAATCCGTTCATTTAACTGCATTAACTATTTGTGTGACCTTAAAGTATTTTGTTGACCTTAGCTTTAAAATATGACTCTCTCTCTCTCTCTCTCTCTCTCTCTCTCTCTCTCTCAAAAGCATATAACCTACAAATATTTGTATTCCTTTCATACTTTAAAAAAGATCCATTACGACCGAAAATGCTGAAGTATATTGTAATTAAAATGAAAATTCTAAGAAGAAAAAAACATGAATATTTTTTCATCATTCGTACAATACATATTGATTGCTTTAATAGACTATTACAAGGGTCTCCGTACCTTCATTATTAAAATTTGCCTCCATTTTCTAAAATTTGCATTAGCCATGTTCGCGCGAATAAATAAGCGGGTATATAAAAAAGTTGGAAAACGCAGTTACTCTATTTGTACAGCACACGTAAAGAGTTTTCCTTATTTGTGCTAATATTCCGTTATGTAAAGTTCAAAATGAAAACGTGCTGTATTGGCAGAGGAACAGCGATTAAGATGCTCTGCAAAATAATGGAATTTTATATTTAAGACAAATGTTAGACTTGAGGCCGCTGCTTTAAATTGTCTAAACAAATACTTAATATGTGCTATTTTAATTCAAAAAGTCAATACATTTCCACTTTTTGGCGGAGGAGTCGGGGTGGGGGTATGACGCAAAGGTAACAGAACGATAATTTATTAAAGAATAATGTACAGGAGACCATTGAAGGGATTAATATTTCACTTCATTGTTATCGGAATAGAAATGCATATGATGACATTTTAGACAGCCGTGAGAGGAAGATCTGGTCGTGCATATATAATTGCATCACTTATAACATTTACCGTCGTTTATGACATTTACATGCGCTATAATGCATATTCTACATCCCGAAGCCCGCAGGAAAAAAAATTAAAGAATAAAGAAAAAGAAGGAATGACACAATGGCTATGTGATGATGATGTTTCTTACACCAGTGGAATGATTCATATTTCTAACATAGACCCATTAACCCCACCTCTACCCAGTCCCCTTCACGCTTTACAAATTCATTTGTTTTCCTTACCAGCTTGATAAGATTCACTGTCATTAAAATCTATGATTGCCTTCATTTTAGGTTGGCAAAATATTGGCTGAGATAAGCTGGCAATGAGTAAGACATGTTTATTTACACCAAGATGTTTGCTTGCTATGCATGAGTTTATTTCATTTTCCAATCATTAAGTGCTATTGGTAAAGCGAATAGGCTTAACAGGTTGGGTGGGTGTGGTATAGTCATATATCACTTACAGTGAAAAGTGATAAATTATTAACTTAAACAACTGTAATTTAAATGTGCAGGTACAATCTGTTTTGCGAAAAGATATTTATAAGAGCTAAAATAGGCAACTTGATAATGCATTTTACGCGCAATAGACGACGGCATTGAGATAGTATTGTGCTATTGCATTGTAATTATCGTGCTGCATGAAGACTAAGCAAGATGCAACGAGCGTTACATTTTTCATACATACTGAGCCTTGCGTAGAATGCATGCGACTACCGTCAATATGCCATGTAATGGGAGATGCCATCTTAGTCTTCTTCCAGTCAATTAGGTCCCATGAATGACAGTCATATTTTACGAATACCTGTAACCCGATGCTTCTCATATTTTCCATATTGAAAGTACAGTTGTGGACGGTACTGGTAATAGCGAAGAAAATTGCTAAACTTTCCTGAGATACATACTATGAAATGACTTATTTGCGTGTTTACATTTGACTTCTTCTCCCCTCTTCTTTCACCGCCTGTGGTTCAGTAAATATTACTCTGCTGAAGTTTACATCTTCACGTATTATCAGTCCTTCGTTCTTAATACCCGTCTAAAGACAATGAAAAGTTCTTGATATTAGCTAATTATCCTAAATAAACCTTATATGTATGCATAAATGGGATATATATTGAATTTGTTTGTAAGTATGAGAACTATTGTAGTTGTTGTGTGTGTTTCCGCTATTGTGTGACAAGGCACTTCAACTAAAGCCAGTCTGTAGTTCAAATTAAGAAAAAGACACATTTTAACAAAATTACAAACTGATCAGGTAAGACATATGAGCTGTTGATTTCTTTAGAAGAAGGTACTTCGTTTAATAATGTTGGATGTTACGATAGTCAATAATCGTGAATTTTAAACTAGCGCAACGTGCTTATTGACGGTGAATATGACATGTATACATGTATATATCCATGTGCTTTTCTACAGTGTATTCTACGGCATGTCGAATAAGCCACGTGTAAATATAGAAAGACAAGTGAACGGAGAATATGAAAATATTCCAGACTGTTAATTTTGGGGATCATCATAATGTTTCGGACTGAAAATTGTGTCATTAATATTATTACCAAACTACATGTACAATCATGTCATTGTATTCGTCATAAAATGCTGCTTATGGTTAGAGCAGGCCTCCAGAACATTTTTTTAGGAACTACTGTCAAGGTTGTTCAGAACAGACAAAACTACATTTTATTTGCAAACAGTATGTGCAGAAAAACAGCTCATGTTCAATTTCTGCAAGTTTTATACAAATTCCACTTCTCTTTGCCACTAAATGGATTATTAATAAGTGGTAGTGACATTTCTTTTTCACCGCATACATACTCCATAGTGCTGTACACTGCATCAAAAACTGTGGTCAAAAAGGTATGGAATTGTTTTTATTATAAATTATTCTTTCACACGCTCACTGCTAAATATTACAGAATACTTACCTGAAAAAAATGGAACACCACTATTACCATAATTTTACCTATTTTTACAATCAGAGTACCACCCCCACCCACCTGTACTGAATTGTGCATTAGCAATAGCCCTTAACGCGTGTGTATAATGTACCTATCTTTAGAAAACAGTCATTACACTCAGAGCTCACAATAGTAGTTGTATGATCATATAACTACTATATCGCAACTGGCAGCCGTAAAATTCCTGGAATACTGGAAAACACACAGTCATATTTATAGCGACGTTACTAGCGAGTTTTGCTTTATAATGCCGAAATATTGATTAATCATTTTTTAAGAGAAGGTACAAGATAGGGACTCTCCATTCTGGAAGTATCGAGCTTTGCAAACGATGTTAGCTGCGAATGGAAATTAAAATAACCCAACAACGGTTTCTGGATAATATAAAAATGTTTCCTTTCTTGTTCATACTTTGCTCGGGAGACGAGATGTGTACTTTTTTAGATAATTTCTGAAAGGAAAATTATTGTAAACTAATCCTACAGAATGTAAATTAAAATATTTAAATTGTGTTATAAAAATAGTAATTGGAATTTACTGAAACATCATTTTTCATTCCCACACGCTTCATTATCAAGTTCGACGAGAAAGCACGGGGGGAGGGGGCGAGTGGGGAGGGGTAGTAAGGCGAAAGGTGAATGTATTGTAGAGGCTATAACAAAAGCATAAAAAGGGTATAATGTTGAGCCTGAAATTTGTCTTTGTGATTAAATCAAAGTAGTTATTATTAGTACTGTATTCTGTACAAAATCATGTGCATTTATAACGCTACAACTCTCAAGTAGCGTGGGAATGATTACCCAAAGTTTCGATAGGCACGTGCTTAGAAGTTGGTATCAGTGCTCTGAAATTAAAAGGTCATCTCGGTTTACTACAGCACAACAAACTACTACTGTGACAAATATATGACAACATTTGTTCGGGTTTTTTTATGCCAATTTTAACTTCCTGGTTTATCAAAGTGCAGGCCTTCCTGGAATCCCCAATACGTCATTTAATGTAAACGATCAGTCTTTATGCACAATTGTTTATCATGTATGTATGTAGGTAGGTAGGTATATATTTGTATCTGCATATATGCATGTATATATGTAGGTATACATTAATATGACAACATTGGGAATGTGACGAAAAAGAAAAATAGTTGCAAAATACTTGGTGGATTTGATGTACAGGCAGATATTGAATCAGTCTACTAATGCAATTATAAGTGTAACACATTTTCAAATTCACCTAACGTGCTGTCAGCAACTGTACTTAGACTCCAATCACTTTGTACGAGAGTTTATCCCATAAAAGCTAAACCTGGACAATGTACCTTATGCGAGAAAACAGATGACGACCGTATTTTACACATTTCAATGATCTGTCCCTAAACCCTGGACGACAGAAACCATATAATGGAGAACTATTTTTACTGTACTTTCTGTGATCAATTAGAGGATAATATATTCATTATGCTACTTGGTGGTTTAAACAAATATTTCAGAACAACTAGAACTCGAGTCATGGATAAACAGTATTAGCCTATCATCCAATCATTGCATTAAGATACAGGTTATTATATATTTTATATTTGATTGATTTTGAGAACTTTCATAGAATATAATGCAAGGAATTATTGTACTGAACCGCTATTTTTGTTGTGCAAATTAGTGAGTTTAGTATTACATTATATATATATATATATATATATATATATATATATATATATATATATATATATATATATATATAATGGATAGCCCGTGATTCAACACTAAACATCATATCAGCTGATATAAACTCAAAACAAATACCTGTAATAAATACTTGCAAATTACATATATTGTAAGCGTAATATTTAAAAGCATAAAGCATATATAATTCCTAATATTTGTAGGCATTTATTTATAATATGTCAAAGGTGAATTTATAATTATTTCATAGCGCTTCATAAGTTTTAAATCACCTACTTTCTTGCCTTTATGTATTGCATTGTATTTCTTTAAATTATCTTAAAATCTTCAGAAAATGGAGGAATAAAAGAATATCAACGAGTCAACCAATCTGTCCAGTTGAAACAAGAATATTCCTTAAAGTTACAATATGTGACTAGGATTGTGATGGACATTCGTCAACTTTAAACTTCAAATAATTTTGGATAAAATCAGGGCGGATCCTGGTGAGGGTGGGGTGAGCAGGTCGCTTGCGGAATCAGCGTTCACCCCCCCCAACCCCCCCAGAAAATAAATATTAGAACAACCGAACGTTTCCTATAGTAAGTTTCCTTTACAGTTAGATGGTTAAATCTACCCCATATAAACTCTTAAAATGCAGGAGCTTCAGGAGATTTCGCCTTCTGGGCCCCCATCATTGTTTCCATCCCACAGACCCCTTGCATCCTTTTTCAACAGCCCCCCCCCCCCACACACACACAATATTCCTGGATCGGCCACTGATAATTTATATATTACTTTACTTACACGTTACAGTTAGATGGTTAATGGATGTATATTAGTTGTTCTACATTAAAAGTGATAGTGTTCATATATTTTAAAATAATATTCCTGGAATTAGAAGTAGGAAGAAAGAAAAGGGAACATAAAGAAAGGAGATAGATAGATGGATAGACAGATCGATGAACTCAGTGATCAGTTTATCGATAGGTAGATATACCTTATAATGAATACTTTAATATATATATAGATATATTTATATGTATATATATATGTATGTATGTATATATTATATATATATATATATATATATATATATATATATATATATATCGAAAAGTATTTGGTTTGGCAGTGTGAAACAGTGATCAGCCTGTCTGTAGCAGATATGATAGGGGACATATAATTGTTGAAATTGTGTGCTAGTGATTTTTAGAAAGTCCTATAAAAATAAAATGGGATTATGTTAATTTTGTTATACTCCTTTAGTTGAATTGGTTTTATGTTTAATTAGCATAACAGCTATTTGTGAAGCGTTACGGATTCATCATATAACTTCATTGCCACTCATTGTCTTGTACGTCATGCTGTTAAGACAAGGGCATATGAAGCATCTATTTTCTTAGATTTCCTAGGGCACTATATATAAATAAATCATTGTATTTTTCCTTATAAATTAATCAAGATTGTCGAGATGAATAACACTGGTCTACACTTTTTTCGAAGTCGTCTGCTTCAGAGATAAAATATAATATTTATTAGGGATTTATTTTGATGTGCTGAATTCAAATATGACAATTAAAACAACTGATTGGCTACTGTTTCCAAAATATTTAAGTTTTTACATTTTACGTCAATATATATTGTGTACATAGTAGAGTTTTAATCATAAATTGTAAACCTAGGTCTTTTCGTGTGTTTATGGTTGCTTTACATCATAATATTTCACCTGTCCTGTTTATGTAACACTTTAAAAAACAGCAAAAGGGTTATATATAAAAAAATATATTGAAACAAAAGTCAAAAAACTATTATGTATATGTAAGTACATAGTTTAGTCCTTATAAAGTGTCTACTCGGCGTTTCTTGGCTTGTCTCTTGTATTCATTAAATGGAGCATCTCCTGTCACTGTCCAGCAAGAGTCTGCAAGCATTGATGGACTCCATTTGCCCTGATAGCGTTTCTCCATTGTTGCAATGTCCTGGTGAAATCCCTCGCCGTGCTCGTCGCTCACTGCTCCGCAGTTCGGTGGAAAAAAATCTAGATGAGAGTGCAAAAAATGTATCTTTAGTGACATGTTGCAACCAAGGCTTTTGTATGCCTTGAGGAGGTTTTCCACCAACTCCCTGTAGTTGTCTGCCTTGTTGTTGCCACTAACTGGAAGGCTTTCAATGCCGTCTTTTCCTTGCCACGCAGTGCACGGTGAAATGCATCATCTCGAAAAAGAAGTTCACGAATTTAAGGACCAACAAAGACACCTTCCTTTATCTTAGCTTCACTTAACCTTGGAAATTTTCCACGGAGGTACTTGAAAGCTGCTTGTGTTTTGTCCATGGCCTTGACAAAGTTCTTCATCAGACCCAGCTTGATGTGCAAGGGTGGTAACAAAATCTTCCTTGATTCAACAAGTGGTGCATGCTGAACACTTTTCATCCCAGGCTCCAATGACTGTCGGAGTGGCCAATATCTCTTGATGTAGTGGGAATCTCTCGCACGACTATCCCATTCGTAGAGAAAACTTTGTGTATCCAGTCTGCAGACCAAGCAAGATAGCAAGAACCTTGAAATCGATACAAAGCTGCCACTGATGTTGGTCATAGTTTATGCACCTGAAAAGTTGCTGTTACAGGCTACAAGATCACCTTCCATGAAGAAGAATGGGACAAGATCTTTTTGACGGTCACGGAACATGGAAACCCTAACATCACCTGCCAGGAGATTCCACTGCTGTAGTCTGGAGCCCAACAGCTCTGCCTTACTCTTGGGTAGTTCCAAATCCCTGACAAGGTAATTCAGTTCACCTTGTGTTATGAGGTGTGGTTCAGAGGAGGAGGATGGGAGAAAATATGGGTCATGTGCCATTGATGGTTGCGGACTAGAAGTTTCACCATCTTCCTCTTCCTCGTCTGACTCAAGTGAGAATGATTCTGGTGCATCAGGAACCAGCAGTCCTCCGTAGGGTACTGGGCGTATAGCTGATGGAATGTTTGGATAATGCACAGTCCACTTTTTCTTCTTTGACACACTTTTCCCAACTAGAGGCACCATGCAGAAATAACATATTGCTGATATGATCTGTTGGCTCTCTCAGAATCACTGGCACTGCAAAAGGCATATATTTCCTTTTCCTGTTCAACCACTGGCGACGATTTGTTGCACAAGTGTTGCAGCATATGTGTGGGGCCCACATCTTGTCCTGATCTCCAATTTTGCAGCCAAAATAAAGGTGATAGACTTTCTTAACCATAGTAGGTATACTGCGCTTTTGTGATGCAAAAGTCACTTCACCACAAACATAGCGGAAGTTATCTGCATTGTTCACATAAGTACGAGGCATCTCTGCTCCCTTTGGCTAAACAGAAATGTGTCCCTTTGCAAAATCAAACACTGACAAATAAGAAAGCACGACACTGTATGATTTGTAGAGCTGATATAGGGCAATTTCTTCAGCAGAGTGATGTAAGCTTAGTTATGATTGCATCATCCATGACTTATAGGAATAACATGATGCAATTCATATCATGTATGACGCAATACCAGCTTCAGATTGCATCATTCATTGTTTTGCCTAAAAGGCAAGTACTGTCCAAACCCAGTCATAGATTTATTCATAGATCCAGTCAAAGATGTATTTTAGTCATTTCTGGTTTAAATTGAGATCCCTTCCCTTTATAACTCACTTATCGTCCGCCATTCCCAAGTCAAGGGTCGTATATACTGACCTGGTCAGTATAATATCTTTAAAACTAGGGCCAATCAACAAGTGTAAGCATCATTTTCGTTCTCAGTGACCCAGAATTAGTAAAGTTTGACGACATTTATTGCGGAAGCATTTTGGCTGTAGACCAGTGTAATTTAAGACTCTGTGTATCAACGGTTTTGACCATATCACACCTGTATCGATTGGGTATTTTCCCAGAGTTATATCAATTTGAACCAGAAACAGTACTAAAGTACATACGAATATAATACCTGTAAAACGTTAACAAACAGATGGTATTTGTTCAAAACGTTCAGATCCAAATTGATATCATATCTCGTCTATGTATCCGAGAAGGAAGTCGGACACGGATTCATACCGTTACGGCAAATCCACAGTACTTGCTGTGTTGAATAACTATAATAAAGAACTTATGCAAACACATATGATATATAGATAGATAGATAATATTCACACCAACATTTCCTGTCTAAATTTCATGGCGTAAGAACTTACTCAGTTGGCGTGTTCAAGTTTTATCATGTTTTGCCTAACATAGTGACGTTTTTTGCTTGAAGAACACGTTTTACGGGACCTAGATTGCAGAAATATCCGATGATTTTTCAGGGTCGGATCCAGAAATATCGTTTAGTGTCATTTAGGGGGAGCGTAAACAAGTATTGCAGTAGTCTGTAGGTTGGAACTCCTGGCGGGCGCCTAGGGAGCGAAGCGCTCGGAATCTCTTACATTTTAAGCTTTTCCATGGCATACTTTTAACCACCTAAATGTAAAGAAAACATACTATAAGAAACGTTCCGGTTGATTCGCGCTCAGCTTTTGTGGGGATGGGGAGGAGGCTGGGGGGGGGGCAGTAGGTGGGGGCGGGGGTGGAGAGGGTGACACAAGCGTGACTAAATGATAATTAGCTATTTTGCAGACGGTTTATAAAACATTGGCACGTAGACAAACGGTTGCTTCAATGTATTACTTGCAGATAAAGAGAGGCGTTTGCTGCAAAATTGATTTTTTGGGCAGCACAGTATATGTTGTCCAGGTTATATGTGAAATTACCCCGACTGAATCATTATCGCAAATTGCAAGTTGCACTACCTTAAGCTCACCGGAACAAGATAAAGCTAGTGTGTGTGATCTAATGAAGATATACGAATGATTTACATGTAGTATCTATATTCTGTATGCGATCGACCAAATGTTCTGAATATCAGCACTCAAACAGTAAATATGGAAATAACATATTTCGGTTTACTTTACCAGGAAATATATTTTTTCTCTCTCTCCCTATTAATCTCTCTCTCTCTCTCCCTATTAATATATATATATATATATATATATATATATATATATATATATATATATATATATATATATATATAAAGAGTACAAATCATACGGCGAATAACAGTCCTTTCAAGTGCACTGGATCCAGCAAGGGATCGCGTGTGTCAGCGAGTGATTTAAGATAAACGCAGTAAACTGAAAACTAACTGTGAAAACTAGTTTGTAACTAGCCTAAGCGCTTTAGACTCTCAACTAGTCTTTTTCAAAGGCAAACACAAAGCAGAGACAAGATAAAAAAATAAACACAAAAGCGTAGAAATTACAAAAGTTTTCATAAAGCGCTTATATATATATAAACAATCGATGTTAAAAACATAATAGGTCGTCCCTACTTAACATCAAACCCGTATATGCCAATAACGGAACACATCGCAATGTCGGCACACGCCAATCCCGATACTCTATAGACTAATGCCCATTCCCTAGAAAGGAAAGATCTTATCCATGACTATACGTATTCGCATATAAAGACACAATCACACAGTAATTAACTATGTTCTAAATACACAGTCCTTCTGTATTACTCCAACAGAAATCCAGGAATGCAGAAGTTATTATTGTACATTTACAATTGTACACCAACCTGAGCGGAAAGTGCTATCCCTGCATCTTGCAAGAGGATGCATAATAAAACAATAACCACATCATGTGACATATGCTTATGTTTTAAACAATTGTTTTCACTGTATATTGACATGTACAAAATATTCTCAGGTGATCGCTTTGACTGGGATGATGAACATGTAATAGAGGTAAACCTGATTGCAATATGCTACAATCGGGAATCTTAATTTATTAGACATTTCAAGTACACAAAGAAGACTTGGTGCACATTCATTCACTGGCTTAGGAGATATGACTATTAAATTACCACCCAAAACGCGATCTCTGCAGAAACAGCAGAGCGACGTTTTGTAAACGGTCGATACGCACGCTCGAGCTAGTGACGTCCTTGGAGGAGCTGTGCACAATATGCATACTTGTCAACGATAGTATCAATAAAACTTGCTTTTTGATTTTCCAACATCATTTAAATGATGTGTATATTTCCATTAAGTACGGTTGACAACCTCTGACACATATTTTCATTTTCATTAAAACGTTTTGCTTATGTTTATATTTAGCACTGACTTGCGTGTCAAAACCATGCCAGAATCGCCACAAAAAGGACCAGGTATGTTGTTCTTAATCGTTTTCTTCACATAAAAAGACATGCAAAACATTTGTATAATAATAATAGCTAGGTACCAAATAAAGAATCAAGGTTCTTTATGTCTATCATTTATTTGAACGATACCAAAAGAAAAAAAAAATCATTTCAAAAGAGTTGTGCATACTCAATAAATATGTGTTTAAGTGCCGTTAACATTGCACAAAACCGTGAAACAAGACACATTATATTTAATAGTCTACATTGTTGCCCAGTGATACATTAATAGGAAATTTGATAATTGGACAATTAATAATCGATAATTGATAATTTCAGATTCCGTTTGGGAAAGGTATCATTTATATTACACAAAGCCATCTGACTTGGATCCTCGTAAGTACCAGTCCCAATTGTAGTGCAGAAATCAACAGCGAAGGTTTGGTAATTGTTTGATAATTGTACAAATTATTCGTTTCTTGTCATATGTGTGCGCAGGATAATGCAATTTGTTCCTTTTCATGATAATTTCTGATATAAAAATAATTGTATATCAACCCTCCATGATGTCTTTAAATATTTAAATAATTGTGTTAAAATAATTGTAATTTTAATTTGTTGAAACATCATTTCTTATCCTTACATGCTTGATCAGCAAGCTCGATCAGTACGAACTAGGGGGGGGGGGAGGGTACAGGTGGAGGAAAAGGGTGGTAGAGGGCTATAAATAGCTTTACAAAGGATATAATGTTGCACTTCAGACTAAGATTGTTCTATGTGACTCAAAACTAAAGTAGCAGATTGGGAAATACTACAGAAAAGAAACATAGTTGCCAAATTGCACATACCTGGGGATTTTCATGTACAGGTTTAATAAATTACGATATCTACAATAATGCAATTTGAAATTCGTCTGACGTGCTTTCAGCAAAATGTACCTAAACTCCAATCACTTTTGTACTTGAATTTATCACATAATTTTCTTCCCAACCAAGGGTGAATCTCTCTCTCTCTCTCTCTCTCTCTCTCTCTCTCTCTCTCTCTCTCTCTCTCTCTCTCTCTCTCTCTCTCTGTGTATGTCTCTCTCTCTATCTCTACAGTTTAAACTGGACTATTTGTCAAAGTTGCAATATTCTGACTGCCAATACATTCAGATATTATGTATATAGACTGGTGACGTATACAACAAAAATAGTTAGTTAACACAGTGAGAGTGTGTAAATAATATGAGCAAATCAAATAGGTCATTATATATATATATATATATATATATATATATATATATATATATATATATATATATATATATATTCCAGTAATTAGGTAGTGAAATCAGATATAAAACCCTGGTTTACAGAGACAAAGCTATAGACTATAGAGTATTGGCCTCGTGGATAATAAACACATTCATATAAGAGCGTAGCATGTATATCTATCTATCTATCTATCTATCTATCTATCTATCTATCTATCTATCTATCTATCTATCTATCTATCTATCTATTCATTATAGGCAGATCGTTGAACTGATCGATCAGTTTATGGTAGGTAGATAGATCATTAATCATAAATACATTAACTTCATGGCTACTCTTTTTCTTGTATGTCATGATATTATTTCAAGGACATGTGGAGCATCGATGTTCTTAGATTTCCGACCTCACTATATATAAAGTGTGCTATCTATATAAAAACAATAGTATATATTTGTGCTCATAAATTAAGCAAGTTTCTGGGTATGAATAATTTGATACTCTATGTATCAGCTTAATATCACACCTGTATCGATTGGGTCTTTACCCTGAGTTATATATCTTGAACCAGAAACAATACAAAAGTATATACAATAGAATACTTGTAATACGTTAACAAAGAGAACGTATGTATTCAACACACTGAAATCCAAACGGATATCATATCTCTTCTGAGTAAACTGAGAAGTTGGACACGAATCCATACCTTTAGAGCGAAAATACAATGGAGTACTCGCCGTGCAGAATTGATTGTTTAAAGAACCTATGTTGTATTTTAAAAAAAATAGAATGGCTATCTTTATGAGATAAATGCAATGTGTGTTTAGATTGGTTTGATACATATATACGAATTAAAAAGTTGCGTGACGTCCTTACGTTCCGTGACAAGAACAGTAAATTCGTGTTATATAATACGATATCTCAGTTTGCACAAAATTATTATATTCTCTTTCTGCTTTTGCAAATCACAGCAAAGGATTACTTTTTTTAGTAAATAATGAAAGCTTTCAGTTTCAATGCTTTTAGAAAATATCTATCATCAACAACAGCATATATGTGGTTCCATTAAAGATTTGAGAATGAACGAACATTGATTTAAAGTGAAATATTTTCAATATCATATTCAACCAGATAAACTTTGAACTTGTGTCAAAATATTGATTCCATTAGCAAATCTCTTGTTTCATTTTCTCTAATTGGAATGTTCGATTTACCGACCATAATGACATGCAGTCTGATAGGAAAAGTACTATTGCATGCATATGTAAATATTCTTAATTCTATTTTCCAAGTTGAATTTTAGAAATACTTTGGGTAGGGTTATTAAGATTTTTGAGAAAGTTAGTATTTTTCGGGATATTTTGGGACAAAAGTCATTATGACAGATTCTATTCGCTCATGGATGGCCCTGTACTTTGTTCTCATTAATGCATACTCATTTCATTTTGAACTCGTAACTGATTTGGATTTTTATAATGTAGACGCCATCATATTCATGTATTGAATGCAGGTAAGGCTAACCTTTATACCTTTAATCGTATCATATTCATGTATTGAATGCAGGTAAGGCTAACCTTTGTACCTTTAATTGTGCTAATAGCCTCAAATGCAAAGTGAATATACATGTATACAGCATATGCCATACTATGTTGTATATACTCTTCTTGATTTCCTTATTATTGTTCTGTGCACAATAGCGATATTTTTAAAGCGCAGTAGGTTTATAAGCTGAGGCTCTTTAATCTAAAACTCACAATTATTTCCCCTCTCACTCTCTCTCCTTTTACCTGTACATTGTCATTCCAAGTACGTGGCACTTGATGGCATTATTTGCAAGTAAATAGATTGTTTCTCTGTCTCAGTTCATTCTTTTTACATTTATTTTATTGAATCAGGATGAAAAGTTTACGGCTCAGGCATCTCTAATCTGCTTTCTTATTGTTTATTTATGGCACATAAACCGATTTTGTTATACGTTCAAACAATCATAAGCGAGGAAGTGCACTGATGTACAACACCAAAGCATATCAAAGCAATATTAGTCAGCAGGTGCCGAAGATCATGGTGCTCACTGGATTAAAATTTAAAATGTCGCCAGAAACAAATTAGTGTGACTATCGATTTCATATCACTGACAGTTTTGATATTATACAAAATGTAATGAAATGTGCTTTATACTAAGAACAAAATGTCCATCGCAAAGATTATCTTTCAGCGGAATCAGCGGATTTTAAACTAAATGGACGGATGACAAGTCTGTGTTTCCTTTATTTATTTATTTATTTATTTCGTTATTGTTTTTTGTTTAATCTGAACAGTATTAGTACTATTCTTTTGCGTTGTATGAACTCTGGTCATTAAAAGTAAATGGGCGGATGTGGGTTTATTGACAGTACATTTATAAGACTTGTCAATTTACATTCTTCTATTTCAAGCCCCAACAAACTCTTACACTAAACAGAGCTTCAGGTTATATTTAGTACTGATATAGTCTCATTCAAAATCGCTTGTCTGAAGAATGATAATAACTTCGTCCTCACGTAATTGTTCTAGAATGTTTTGAATAACACCCTTTTATTGTTTGAAAGATGTGATACTAATGGAAGCCATTAAGACTATGGAGGAAAAGATAACAATCTCAAGTTAACTTGGACCATAGAATTGAATTGTATAGCAGCTAAATTGCGATCGATCGATCTATAGCAAATACAAGTTTACTCACACATTCTTTGCAAGGTTTTGTGTACAGCAGTTATAAGCGTAGATCGATAGGTAGATGTAAACGCATATATTGATCACTGGATACATACATACATACATACATACATACATACATACATACATACATACATACATACATACATACATACATACATACATACATACATACATACATACATACATTTTAATGCCATGCCAAAAAGGCTAATTTTAGAAGAAAATACTCCAAGTGGGACATGTATACAAAAGACATTTCCACGGAATGATTATACCATTTATACTAAGAACTCGTTTAATATTAGTATCAGGAAGTTTATTTATTAAAAAGAACCGGGAATAAATATTTATAAACTTCGTCATCGATGGTATTAAAGCCCACATATACCTCTTCCGCTCCTAATTAGGTCCAAGCACGTTGCTTGTGCACAAGGAAGAATGGAATAGATTAGCTGAACGTTTCCAAGGAACAAATGAGGTCAGAACATTAATCATACTTTTAATAACAATATATTTATTAAGTTTATTCTTATTCTTCATAATCAACTTTTTCTCAGGTTTGTATTCCTAAATTCTTCTCTTCTTAATCCTCTTCTTCTGGGAGCCGTGGTGGCTCATTTGGTAGAGCATCGGACTCATAATACAAGGGGCTCGGATTCGATATCCTCCCAGGCCAGCCATGGTTGGCTGTCTTGATATGTCCTTGGGAAAGGTCCTTTTTCGGCATGATATAGCCAGTAATGTGTTGAAAGTGGCGTTAGAACCAACAAAAACGAACAAGAAATCTTTCTTTTCTTCAGCACTTTCTTCGTTCATACTAAAACAAAAATACAATATAATCGCATCAACGACTGTCATTATAGAAGGAAAAGAAACAATATAGATGCATATAGTTTTAACATATGCTTATTGAATACTAGAAGTGATAATAGTTGCAGAAAAAGTTAATATTGTTTTAGTGGCAGTAGCTGTAGCATGAATTACATTAGCTTTTCCCTATTTAATCTAAAATAGGCAAGTCATGCATCAATATATTTTAATTGTAGCATGTGCATTTAATAATCTGTATACATCATTTCTGATAATATTACCATCATTTCATATTCTTCTCAATAAATATAGGATATAATAATTTCATTCAAAAACCACACCAATCATACTTTAAACGATTTCACTAAAATTAGATGCAAAATATATAAATCTAAAAAATTTATTTCTTGCTTTTTTAGTAATTAGATTTGAAAGAGCATGAATTCGGTGAATTTATTCTCAGCAATATCGAAACTGATTTTCAAGCAATATATGTAAGTGATATAATTAATTCTTGATATGTTGCTCATTATGGATATACGCACGTGATTACGAAAACTTTCAGCTGCAAAATCCAAAGATCATAAGGTTAATATGAAAGAAAGCAATAATAACCAGGTTCTTTAAAGTGCACGTTATAATTTGTTTTAGAGTTTTCAGTATCCATGGTTTTGGTAACGTCCATCTTTCCGGTATATCAAAACATTATGTTTAATCCGCTCTACTGTTTATGGTTTCTCAATGCTATAATCGCGGAAACTTCTTACAAGTCATCTCGGAAATTATTGGGAATAAATATTAACATGGGAATTTAGATAACTATTTTGTCCTAAACAAAAATAGCAGTTTAGGAAGATTGCATTAGTTAGCAAAATCAAATCTAATGACACAAAATAGAGACAATCGCCCATTTGAATGTGCGAGCGCATCCGAATAGTTCTTTCTGATTGGCTGAATGCCACTGATATTGTAATATTAAGATCAGGTATTCTCGTAGTGGATCACATAACTTGTGTTCTACTGTGCATATGTCATAAAAATTCCAAATGACAAGTTACAGCAAGAGATTCATATTCGTCGCTTGCCTATTGGGTTTTCTTTTTCATTGATTATGTAATAACTTACGTTGCGTAATTATCTGTTCCTTCCTTTTCTTATAGCTGACGAAATGAAGATTATATTGGTTTTTCTGTTGTTGAAAGATGGATTGTTGATCAGAGGTTTGTACATGTTTTTTTGGGGTGGGGGATGGGGGACGGGGGATGGGGGATGGGGGACCTATATGATGCTTGAGAAGTCACAAATAATGTCACTTATATTATTAAAAAATCTAAGTCACTATCCACTTTGCGATCCACGTGCAGATGACTGACTTCTTCAGCATAAAAGGATAAGTTTAAAACGGACATATTGTCCTCACCATCATATGGCAACCTTTAAAGCTGCACATATTCTGCCTCTTAATGGACCACACTAGAATACCAGAAAGCAAAAAATTGGATGTGGGTTTATTTTTGAAAGATCTGCCTTTTCTGGAAACAAATTCAACACATATTTCTATCAGTAGTATACAAACTAAGCGTTAGGGACCAATACTATTTTGCAATTTTAATTCTCGCATCAATGTAAGATAATATTTCTGAATCACTCATATTTTTATGTTTAATACCCCAGATCATGGACCGTAGTATACACCGATGAAGTTGTTCACATTGATATGCAGAACCAGTGAACCATTGTACCTAGACAGTATTTTATTTTATTTTATTTATTTTTGGGTGTACTCTTTTAACCAATTAACCACATACGATTGCAATATTCAGGATGACAAGTATAGTATATAAGGAAAACTTAGCATCTTTAATAAATGAGCATATATATATAATCTAAAATGGATTAATTCGTTTAAGTATGAAAGTGGGTAGGGTTAATTGGACAGAGTCCATCTAGTATGATATAAAATTAGTGGCAACGGAATGAGTTGACATTACATCAATTATAGAGCATGTGAAACTACGGTGCTCCAAAATCTAGGCATAGGCTATACTAAGCCTATAGCTTGAATAACCTTAGGGCTTCTGGATTTTCGCTTCAACCTTAGTGCTTCTGGATTTTCGCGTCAAGCTTAGGGCTTCTGGATTTTCGCTTCAACCTTAGGGCTTCTGGATCTTCGCTTCAACCTTAGGGCTCCAATGTAGGTTAACTGCAACATTACATACTTTGCATATAACGTGGTGATCTGTTTCAGCGTTTAAAAAACAAAAACAACATAAAGACTCAGCTACGTAAATGTGATTTCTAAATGAAGTACTCTCAGATGTAAAGTTGCATTATTTAGGCTGCAGCGACTATGTTAGATGTAAGAAGAAATTCTATTACATCTCAAGTCCCATATGTTTAATGATTTATTTATATTTTGTCGTGGGTGTGGCTGAGGGTATGGCCGCTTTATTGATGTACCTATGCAACCCTCAATTCGATTTTCACTCGAACACGTACTAGAGTATGGGGTCAACTATTCAAGGTCTCCGGACTTCTTCTATTCAAAGAGTACGTCAAAAGAAATCTAAGTTATCGAAAACACATAGCATAACGTAGCAATAACTTAATATGCAATGCTCGAGAAGAATGATAACATTTTAACTGTAAACTATTATTCTGAGCGTATGTCGATATTTTGATACAATATGATATAGTTCTTAGTAATCAAGAGTGCTATAAAGACAGGCATGATTCATAGTATTCGTTAAATATTATGTCTTTTCATGTTTGCTTTTTACAGGACAAGACTGTACTGGCAAGTATGAAGTACTTCCGGATATTGAGCGGCGCGCCAGAAATTATGTACTAGCGGATAATGAGGGTTATGTGTCTGATGCCCTACTAGAATCTAAATGGTATAATGTCAGTCAGTATAATATGCCAACGAATTACTCGAACATAGATGTAGGTATGTGTGGGACCTACTTCCCAATATGGATGAACGGTAGGTTTATTTCTGATAATATATGAAACGTATAGAATGCAGCTGCAATGTATTATATGCTTAATCACTAGACAAAATGACTGTTAAACTTTCTTTTTATGCTTTAAATCTTTCATAGAAATATATTAATAGCAAACCCGAGTTAGACTGGTTGAAAAGTTATGTATTCCACATTACTTTTGGTCCATTGAGTATCATTGGCACTATGAACACGCTACTAATGAGACTAAGCTACTAATGAGACTATACTTCTTACTTATACGAACACGCTACTAATGAGACACTACTTCTTACTTATACGAACCGATACAGTATTCTTCGTAAAGGCATTCCTCGTTGCGTTATAGTATTTCAGTTGTTGTTAATTCTATCCAGTGAGTCGCAAATTCAATCTGTATTTCTAACCTTGTAATGCAGTAGTACTCGTACGTTATTACTTACATCTTGAGGTAAGTTTACCAACTTTTAGCTGCATGAAGTCATAAAAGTGACATAGGCCTGAGGTATTATATACATAATTAACGGTTATGAAACTTTCAACAATTTTTGAGGTACGTTAGTCGACTATTTTGTTGCTGCCTTGAACACAGATTGCACTTCCGGTTCCTTTATCTTGATGTTTAATCACTGGACCTTCTTAATAGGGGAGGGGGTACGGCGTATGTTTTAGACGATGAATGGTCAAGTGTTTGCAAATTGTTCTCTTCCCGCCCTTACCCAGCAAAAAAGAAAAAAGGAAAAAAAAAATACTAATTGTAACAAAACATGCTTTAATCATGATCGACTATATTGTTAAAGAGATATGTTGCTCGCTATTGAAACAAATCTAAACTACAACAATAACTCACCCGTGGTTTAGATTTCATTGGCTTGGGGGGTTTCCTTTTTTGTTTGTTTGTTTCTTAGCAATATAATATAATATAATATACTATAATACATCCATCCATCCATCCATACATACATACATACATACATACATACATACATACATACATACATACATACATACATACATACATACATACATACATACATACATACATACATACATACATACATACATATGCAAGAAACTAGCAACGAACAGTGCAAAACTAGTTTTCAACTAGCCTATTCGCGCTTTCGACTCTTGTTGAGTTTAAGTCATAGGCAAACGCAAACCAGAGGCAAGACTAAAAATAAACGCCAAAAAGCGTTGAGATTTTACATGACCATATCTAATGGAAGTATTGTCTGAAAATATTTGATGCCGCACCTAATTGGTTTCAACTCTGATGGAAAAAGTGACAGCCAAGTTGGTATTGACCGACGCAAGGAGGAACAATAGTGCCATCAGTTCTTTTCTTAATGCAAAGTGGTGTAACTGCAGATAATATACCTGATAATTAATTGTTAATGTAAGGACAGTAATAACCACGACAATAATAATACCAACATAAACTACACAGAAAAGTACTAATTGTAAGTGAGTGAGTGGCTAATGAACAAAATGAATGAATTATTTAGTTACAAATGGGGGCTGTACACAGATGATAATTTTATCTGCGTGTGGGTGCCCTTTTGGAGACTTCTTGGTTAAAGCCGCTTGGTTTCAGCGTTATTAGGCGGCGTATCCAGAAAGAGTCCTTTTCTTTCCTGGTTTCGGAACTCCAGTTGCGGTTGTGAGTAATTGCAGCAAGTATTATATCACTGAAAATATGGCCAGGGGAAGAGATGTATTTTGCAACTGGACTTCTCTCTAGCTTCTTTGTCATGCAATCAGATATGTACAGATTGATCCTTTTGCGTAGCTTTTCGGTTTCTACGACATAATCGAGGCCGCAGATCTTACATGGGCTGAGATAAATTACATACTTTGTTTTGCACGTTCTGCTTGGATAATGTATGTTCAATTATTCGCTCGTCGCTGTGCTAGAAAATGTTTTGATCTCGGTCATATCACCACAGGGACTAGATGTGCCAGTACGGTCTAGAGTTGCAATTGGTGTACATTTTGCTCTGACTAGGATGTCTTTCACGTTTTTCGGTCCGCGGTAGACTACTACTAGTTTGTTCTGGAGGATTAACTTTAGTGTGGCGCATGATTTCAAGTCGAGCCAGTGTTTCTGGATGATTTGACCTACTTTGGGATTGACTGGATGGTAGGTCAGAACAAATGGTATTCGATCAACCTTTTCCTTCTCTTTATATTTGAACAGGTCATTGCAGTTTAGCCCTGTGTATTGTCTCCGCTATCAGGTCTTTGTCGTAGCCGCGGTTCCTCAAATATTCAGACAACGCTTCAGATCCTTTTTGCAATGTTTCATGGTCGCAACACATTCTGCGTATCCTCAGTACCAGGCTATACTGGATGTTCCAAATGCAGCGCTTTGGATGACAGCTGGATGGGAGAATATATTGTATTTATATCAGTTGGTTATAAGTAGATGTCTGTATGGAGTTTGTTTAGTACCAGTCTGGCTGCTGCCGTCTGGAAAAACGTGGATTGAATTGAATTTTTATTTTGTGTCTGTATACGCATGTATTCCCTTCACCGTGCGGTATATTATTGTACATGGATGTGACGTCTAAGAAACCTAAAGCCTTGTATCTGGCGGTAATGGTTCACTTGCTTTACTTTTTATAAGATAATCTGTCGTGTCCTGAAGATATGATCCATACATTATAATATCGTTTCTCTGCGCTGTCCATTACCAAAAACTATAGGTCTGCCATGGTTTCTTTGTTTGTGGATTTTAGGTAGAAGATATCATCCTCCCGCTATAGGGTTTTCTGGGATTAAGTATATTAATCTATGTGCATAGCTTAGTAAGCTTCATGAAAAATATTTGTAATAGTTTTTGCATAGTCCAGTGTTGAATTTTGGTCTAGATCTTTTAGAGCCTGACCGCGCTTATGTGTCTATTTTGTTCATGTATGAAGTCTTCCCTATTCATAACGACTACAACATATTGTATGTACCAAAAATATTTACACAATATTTTGACTCGGCAAATGCATTTCGCAAAATTTAAATATTGTAATGTATTATATGTACCCAATAACTCACGAGTAGTATTTCTTCTTATGCGCAGGTTATATAGATGACGATGTACGTTTTAGGCTATTGTTAAAGCACATTCCACAATAAACATTGTTAAAATTCAAACATGATTCCAATGAAGAATATATTTAAAGTTGAGCTAACTGAAACTGTCTGCAGCTTAAAAACATTTAATAAATTTTAATTTATGGTCTTTCAAGGGACCAAAAAAAAAATCAGGGATGTAAAAATCTTTTTGAACGAAATGTTATATCTATTTTACCACTACTAACATTTTCATAAGCTAAAATCTCTTGATTGAAGACTTTTGTGCTTTCTTTGTTTTTACTCCTTATCATGATTATACTTAGATGTTTTTGTACAAATCATTTTAAATACATCATTTTTAATCTAAGACATTTTAGCAAAGGTTTGTAGAGTAACTCACGATTGATGGCATCGCAATTTTTAAATACATTTATTTGGGTTTTTTTTTTCTTTCTCTCTTTTTTTACTTTTTTTGATTTTTAGACGTTACTTCTTTAGGCGCAGCTTTAACTAAACTGACAAAAGACAGTCAGAAATCAAATTCAAATAGAAAAAGGCACTTTGATGCGGTCCATTTATAATCAGAAACGTTCGCTTCACTATGACACAGTATACTGTCACACGATAGGAGTCATACAGAAAAACTAACTACCGAGCGAATAAAAAAAACAGCTGCTTGAGGCTGGCTTGAGACCTATGTTTCCCCTATTTCCAGGCACCTGAAGATAAGAGTCATTGTCAGTGAAGGATTCCTAAACGCGCAAATACCACAGATAATGTCCTTTAATCAGTTAACGACCACGTATTCCGGAGACTCTCATTTCATACTTACATTGTTTTTCTTGCTTCACATTTGTATGATTTATCAGTACTCTTTTCTAAGCCACAGTTTGGCTTTTTATGTCACGTACTACAACACATGACTCAAACACCTAATACACAGAATAAATGCTATCTCGAATGACCCAACACTTATAAGTGCGAATATCCAGAGAATCCCTTACACTTATAAATTAGGAAGGGTCCATTTCGCTAAGCTAATGCATGCTACCATAAAGTCTCGTACATACTTTACAGTATGCCATATGTTCCTACTAACTGGCTAAGAACTCGGCCTGATACAAATCTTCCAAGTACCGACTCCCCATAATCAAACAAATAATCACTAAAATCTTGCAAAGCTATCAAAAGAAACGTAAATAAAGAAGCACATACCCTAGGTTTGTACCATTTGTAAAATTAGTTAATATATTTGGATTAATACTTTCTTGACCCAAACAAGTTATTATTAAAAAATTCATTTTGTTACATCTATGAAATATCTCAATAAAAACACAATTTTTATGCAAACTAATAGTAAATGTCTTGGTGGTCTTTATGCTTGTCTATAATTTCATATATTGCAAGGCTCAATACCAAGCTCAAGTGACGGAAGAGTTACTCGCATGGCTTGCATAGTTTCATTTTTCGACGTGTGCAGTCCCGTGAAGACAATAGAAGTCGTGAACTGCAGCACGTTCATGCTGTACAAGCTAGTACCAACGGTTCAGTCTAGCGGATACTGCTTTGGTAAGGGATTTTTCTTAAACATTGCGCAATCGCTTCTTTCCTTCTTTTGAATTGTCATAACATGTGTCTCTTCATTCATTGTGTTTGCTCATATAATTAATATTACTGTTTGGAATATGCGATATGTGCGATTTTGCACAAAATATTCTTTCTAGTCTAAACAAAGATCACATTATTTGGGAAGCAGTATTGATTCATTATTATACCGGCTGTATTTATTCATTATTATACCGACAGTATTTATTCATTATTATACTGGCAGTATTTATTCATTATTATACCGGCTGTATTTATTCATTATTATACCGGCTGTATTTATTCATTATTATACCGGCAGTATTTATTCATTATTATACCGGCTGTATTTATTCATTATTATACCGGCAGTATTTATTTATTATTATACCGGCTGAAGATGGATGGTGCAATTGCAAAGTTCACTTCAACATGGGCATATTATTATATATCAAAATAAAGATTCGATCCCACCCCAGCCGTTATTTATGATATTGTACTATATCATAAGGTGTTTTATTTTTTATTTTAGTAGTGCGGAAAACATAATACTAATTCCACAAAATACATCAACTTTCATCCGCTAAGTATTGATCACTCACTTATTTACGCATATAGTTTGTTTCACCGGTATTCTGTCAGATTTCTTCAGCACAATGGCACCCAACATCAGATGCAATAAATGAATTGCGTTCGTAAAAATTAGACACTTTTGATACTGTAGAAAACGGATCACATATGATCAACTCATGTTTAAACATATTTATTATTTCTTTCCATCTTTTGTTGAATTCTTAATGAGCTTAGTGTACCTGTTAAAAGCTCTTCATTACGATGACCATTGCAGCATGAAATGTTCAATCGAGTCTATTTTTAAGGAATTGTCCCAACACTTGTGATGGAAAAGAGTGTCTATTTATACCTTTTACTAAAAATTATATATAAAAATAAGGAACAATAACTCTTTAGATCCGCGACCGAATGTTATATTGTTTCATTTACGTTTCAGATATAATCAAGACAGATGCCGGTGAGTTATTTCCTATAGATTGTAAAACAGAATGAGTTTTGTTATACAACTGTGTTGGGCTGATGGCAGCATAAAATAGATATGAAGTTTCCACCATGTTAAGACCCTTTTATCAATTGTTTCTTTATTTCTTTTGTTACAACGAGGGGTAAATGTAACAAAAGAAAAGACTCAAACAAGCTTTCAAGATTTAAAATACAAATATTTAATTTCTTAAAATATTAAAATATTTCAACAAACAATCAAAGTGAAAGAATTAAAAATAATTTACAGCATAGAATATCCTTAAAAGTCCTAAATTGTTCTAAAGTTCACTGATCCGGAAGTTAATCAAAATATTCCGAATGAAGATATTCCGAATGAAACTACTAAAGTGTTGATGTGTCTACAAAAATCAGTTATTTCCAAATATTATTAATTCCAAATAATCCTTGTGAATATGGAATATCACACAAGTTCTAGAAATGTTTCCGATAATTCCAACGGAGCTGAATAATACTTAAATTTGAAGTATCAGTACTAAATCCAGAATGTACTGTATAATAATCTTTGAAGCAGAATAATCACAAAAAATGAACAAATCTCGTGTATGACCTCTCAAGCTGACGAACTATGACAGAATGACGAACGCTGCGATTACATATTATTTATAGTCTCTGACTGCGCAAATCAAATAAAAACCCAATTATTCTACGTCTCAAACAAACGCATCATAATTGTGATCTTAAACTCTAATTTCTGGTCAACAAAATGAATCATTCTCTGTAAATGAGACTTAAAACAATTTAATCCTTCTAGAAAACAGAACCAATCAGAAACTAGGTTATACGTGACACCGCTAAAGTACCTATACACTGACGTTATTACCAGTCAACAAAGTATTGACTTCTTATTGAACATAGAATCCAGGTCAAAACATTAAATGCAGGTCAAAAGGACAAATTTCACGCGCTGAATCACGTGATATGCCTTATGCATCAACCGACAATATTTTCCCAGAACTAATGTACTAAGTCACATTGAAATACCGTATATGTACTTTCTGAAAGACGACAGCTGTTAGACTATTATGCAAGATCATAAACTATATCATTATTTAAAACCAAAATGATACATAATTCAGTAACACTTTCTTCTATTTGTTATCCTTTGTTTGTATAATTTTCCGTCAAACATGTAGGAATCAAGAATGTATCGTGACTTTTGTGTTTAGTATTTGTTTTGTAGCTGTAAATTGTATGTATGTATGTATATATGTATGTATGTATCTATGTATGTATGTATTTATGTATGTATGTATGTATGTATGTATGTATGTATGTATGTATGTATGTATGTATGTATGTACGTATGTATGTATGTATGTATGTTTGTTTGTATGTATGCCATTGGATCCGGACCAATGTATAGCAAATCAGACATCCATTTCAATTACTTTGAACTTTTAAAGAATTTATTGAAAGAAAAGAAATGTATGAGTTAGAAGAAAATCATTATATTATATAAACATCATATTTATATCTTTTATAGCGCCAGGAACAGCCCCTTCTTTTAAAGCTGATTCCGCAGCAGTTCGGCCGGAACTTTACTTTACTACTGAAACAAACCCAGCAAATGGGAAGCAATTCCAGAAGCCTCATTTAAGGTTCTGGTGTGATTTTCGGGAAAGTCAAAAAGAACAACTCTTCTATTCGATATTCTGGTAATTGTCCTTCTTCATTAAAAAAAATCAATATCATCTCTATTTATAAATTAACATTTATTGACGGTTCCATTAACTATTGTACATTAATTGAAGTAAATATTTAAATGTTTGGATCCATAGACGTGGTTACACTCGCTACGACTATAAGAATTTTATTTTTCTGTTCGCTATATGACTTAGAGCCGTTTATCTGTCTGTCTGTCTGTCTGTCTGTCTGTCTGTATGTATGTATGTTTATGAAAACACCCATACATTTGTGCTAGCATAGAAACGTAGAGAGATTGATATATAGATACACAATAGAGGAGAAATGAAAAAAGTTGGGAGAGGAAAGGGATACAAATGTTTGTTATCTATGACATTTAGAGTAATACCTTTATATTCATGACATATTATCTATAGTAAATTTATTTTTTTCCAATTGAATAGGTATGTCAACGACTTGTTCATTAAAAAAGAAGATCCTGAACTTTTTGTTTCGAGAGAAAAAACAAATTTGCGCGAAGACGAATTAATTGCACGCAATTACAAATTGGACATAACAGTAAGCAACATATATATATATATATATATATATATATATATATATATATATATATATATATATATATATATATGCCTAAATTTGTTGTTATGCGCATTGTTTTTTATTGGAAAATGTTGGTAACTTTTATACTAATGTAAAAATTTTCCTCATATATAAAATTATAAATATAAATATATAAAATATATATCTGGAGTTCACGAGGTCAATTACTTTGACAACTAAACAATTAGCTTCTTTGCATCAAAGTTTGGCATTGTGATTCTTAAAGATGTTATGTAATGGTATGTTAATATTTTGATATATAATGATATGCCCATGTTGAAGTAACGTTTTATGAATATGTATGATGAACACAAGGCCGGGTTCTGTATGATTGGTTAAATTATTCATAAATGTTCATGTTAAAAAACAACAACAACAGCAACAGCAGTGAAGATCTATAATTGCTACGGACATTTGTTTCTTATACTTGTATATTTATATCACCGTTTAGGCATTATACGAAGGCAAATATTTAGCTGTATATCGATAAGCGGCAAGTTTATGAAAAAGTATGGCTTTTTAAACATTTCACGTACATTTTTATATATTCATACGAAACCACTTATTATAAAACTCTAAGTACTAAATTAAATGAACAAGAGGTATAGGGCAAGCATTAGGGTGTTAAGCTTGACAGTTTTCTGAACATGCATGAAAATAGAACATGCTTTTATCAATATTTCATATAACAATATTGTAAAATAAAGACACCCCACCTGATATTCTAGCATTATATATGAGAAACGTCTACCAAAACTTATGACACTGTCACAATATTGAACTTCAATTTTTAAAATACATTTTTCGTTTAAAGATGCTGTAAAACTTTGAAATAATATCTGATATTTTAGGCAGTTTATTAAGTATAATTAAAACAACGAAATAATATCTGATGTTCTATGCAGTTTATTAAGTATATTTTACTTTTGCTGTTTTTAAAACCATAGTAAGAAAGTTACCTTTATAACTGTAAGAAACTTCTGCCATTTTTTGTCTTAGCTAACGTTGCCTTCTTATTCATATTTTTATTTTTTGACGGCGGAAGTCAAGATTGAAAATAGTTTTAAAACATCAAAAGTGTTTGAAATTTTGAATATAATTTTATAACCCTTTTTAACATTCCAGTCGAATTTGGTGCTCCTTATTGACATACACGCTAGAATTAGCACAGTTTGATGTAAAAAGAAATTTTTATTATATTTGGAATATTTAGAATGCATTACAAGTTATATATTTAACTTTATCGCTATTGAGTCTTTTCATGGAAATGCTACAAAGAAACATGTTATATTTATGTTAAACGTTTATGTGATATATATATATTTGCAGATCAAATGTATTGTGCGCGCAAGTACAATCAAGAACAGCATTTTAGGAAATCGCACAGTCAGTGCGGGATACTGGATGGGTGTACAGGTAATTTTGTACCTTCTGGTTTTAAAGATGTCATAGTTTTTTATTGATAACAATACAGTGGCGTTTAAAAAATATGATGGCACTATAGGACGGCGAAAAGAAAAACTCCGCACCAAGAGTTCCCATTTGCCAGCTTTTTCATTTTTTTAAATAGAAAAATATACCTGTTTAATTAGATTAATGTCGAATTTAATTTGATAGATTTTATGGTTTATTAAAAACAAAAATAAACTCTATTTTGCTCGCTCAAATAAACCATAAGATGCAATAAAGCTACATTTATGCATATCTGAGATTTGGTATAAAATGTGTCATTTAACAGTGTACAGTATACACTGTTCTTGGATACGTCTAAACAAATTGTATAGCTACAAGCACTGTACCCAATTATTCATGCAGTACATACAAATTCCTGGCTTGTATTTATAGGTTCTCAATCCCAATGTTATAGTGCAGCAAGGCAAAACAGGAATTGTGCAACTTCGTGCGACATTTCCTTTCGGATGCTACACGGCTATCGGTCTCAGAGATCCGACTTGTGTTATGTCCGTCCAAATGTATGACCCGTATGATACATACAGTTGTGCAAGCAGTAGCATATCAGTGAAAGATAGCAATCTATGTGGGGCACGACTTCCAGGCCTCACTTATACTGAATTCCTACAAGGAAACAATTACACGAACGTTATAACGAACATGACCATCACTACCAAGGATGCAAATGATTACAATTCAGGACGAAACAGATTTGTACTAAAGCTCGTTACAGAGGGAACCTTGGTCAACGACATAATTGGAGGAAGCTTCTTGACCGATATCAATGTAAGTTCTTGAAAATACTGCTTTTAATCTGTATAAGTTCAATACATCGCAAAATTTGATTGAAGTCTAGAAATAGAAATCAACACCATGACAATGTTGATGCAATATTTAATATATATAATGTTATTAAATCAGCTGATCTCTAGCAATAGTATTAGTCACAAGTATTACGTTCAGACATAACTTTAAGGCAACTGTTGTTTAGCACAAATAAGCTTAGTCTCCGCATGCATATCTATGTTATATTGTATCACCTGGATTATTTGGTCATGTTTATACCGCATGCATATCTATGTTATTTTGTATCACCTGGATTATTTGGTCATGTTTATACCGCATGCATATCTATGTTATATTGTATCACCTGGATTATTTGGTCATGTTTATACCGCATGCATATCTATGTTATTTTTTTATTATCTGGATTATTTGGTCATGTTTATACCGCATGCATATCTATGTTATTTTTTTATCATCTGGATTGTTTGGTCATGTTTAAGTTGCATGTATATCTATGTTATTTTTTTATCATCTGGATTATTTGGTCATGTTTATACCGCATGCATATCTATGCTATTTTTATATCATCTGGATTATTTGGTCATGTTTATACCGCATGCATATCTATGTTATTTTTTTATCATCTGGATTATTTGGTCATGTTTATACCGCATGCATATCAATGTTATTTTGTTATCATCTGGATTGTTTGGTCATGTTTATATTGTATTAAATATATTCTCTTTCATTATATCACTTGCAATCTTTATATGCACATAAGTGTAAGACTCCTGTATTAAAATCGGGTGAGGCAAGAGAAAATTTACAAACATAACTGTATCAATCTACGATTGATAGAAACAGTAATTATAGAACAATTTACTATTGGACTTTAACTGTTACCTTTTAAACGGGTTATTTCAGGTGGTGGTACAAGAAACGTCGTCCTGGCAAGGGAAATTGTGCTATTCCCATATTGATCCGCATATGCGGACATTTGATGGAAGGTTTGTAAAGTAATGTGTACTAATTTTTTTGTAGAGGGTAATCATAAAGCAGAGAGAAACAAGACAAACGATAAGCACATGATCCGTTTGCGTAATTTATCTCATATCATGTAAGATTTGCGGCATTCAGTATGTCGTAGAAACAAAACACTACAACATTCATCGACTTACCTATAATTACTGCTGTTTTTACTACTCCTGTTGGTATTATTATTATTATTATTATAGTTCCTGTTTTTTTTTTATTCTTCCTTTTCCTTTTTAAACAGTGATATATTCCGGATATAATCTATGGTTACACCGCTTTTAATTAGAAAAATAGATGTAGCTGTTGCTACACCTTTTGTAG
Organism: Margaritifera margaritifera; assembly: GCA_029931535.1. Taxonomy (NCBI): domain Eukaryota; kingdom Metazoa; phylum Mollusca; class Bivalvia; order Unionida; family Margaritiferidae; genus Margaritifera; species Margaritifera margaritifera. Next base: position 81,120 of record JAQPZY010001133.1, read on the forward strand.
GTCAATACCTACTTGGCTGCTATGTTATAATCGGACTTGACACCAATGAGGCGCCATATTTTCAAATAATAATTCCATTAGACCTCCATTCATGTAAAGTTTGTAAGTTGAACGTTTGATTTATGTTTATTGTTTATCTTATTTTCTGTTTTGTAATTGCCTTCGATAATGGCTCAGTGAGAGTCAAAGCGGTAAGGATATTTCCAATCTGGTTTTGCACTGTTCATTGCTAGTTTTATTTACATTTATGTTAATCATTTCCTGGCACACGCAATCACTTGCTGGATTCAATGCGTTTTAAAGGACCGTTGTTTGCCGCACGATTTGCGTTCCTTTTTTTGTTAAACGAGTATAAAAAACTTTCTGGTACTAATCTTTCTCAAATGCTAACACAAAACCCAAAAGGCAAAACAAACATTCAACACGGAAAGAAAAAAATGAAAATACACAACTCTGTTTAGTGTTTGTATTCTCTATACATATTTACAAAAAAAAAGAAGGAGGAAATTAAATGAATTGCCTGACGCGCAATTATACGTGTTGCATTCTAGATAACTGAGCCATAAAACAATAGGAGTATTTTTATTATAATATCACGGCATTACTAGAATAGAAACACTTATATTTACAAGTCAGATAATGTTTTTAAAATGTTCATTTTATCTATTATCAGAATATATTAACACACTCAATGTTATCATACATAGTTACATCCTATCAACATAAATACTGTATAATTCATCTTCGACGTCATTCATTTACAATGAAAATTAAAATGGAAAAAGACATTTCCATTGACGTACAAATAACAAGCATAAAACTTCTTCACCAAGTTCGTTATGACACTGTACGTTGGACTTTTTTGTCGCATGCTGATAGTGAATAACATTTAAAATTTTACCACGAATACCTGGTCTGATTAATTTGAACCATACATTATCTCAAACAACACAATCAATAAACGTTTGTCAAATCAGTGAATCCTAAACATAATTGCTTACTACTATTTATTGTATGAGTAATTAAACCATGCAGAATGAACATGTTGTGTCTAGCCCCGGTATTAATACTAAAACCTAATATTGATTCAGTATAAGTAATCAACAATAGTAATCAGTATAATATTAAATATTCTTGTGAAAAGATATCCAACTGAACTCAGTAGTGTAATACTTCACAATTTATTTTTCTTTTTATCATTAATAGCGCCTTTCTTGTGAAAGCAATATTATATTGATCGGAAGATGTTTTTGGAAAAGATGCTATGTATTACAAACAGCAAAAAATGGGAACCAGCACCATGTAGCACCAATTCCTTTAAAATAATATCTGACTCACCACTTTTCCTACTCTTAAAATTGAGTATTGCTTCAATAATTTTATCATTGAAAATCTCATGATATAATTCATCCAAAATGATTTAGAACTCAGCCTTCATGTAGCGTTAGTGCGAATCAATAATGTAATCATCAGGACTACTTATACCAAAAATAATGAAATGAATGGTTATTAATCGAACGTAAATATGGAGCAAACAGATAAAAACGAAATATTAGTTTTCGGCCACAAAATGCATCTGTTAATAACTTCCAATATTATGGAGCATTTGTGAATATTGATTCACAAAATTTCTTTGCCTTCTTTTTATCATAGTCTTTATATAATTTGTATGGGTTTTATCATGTCAGATCAAATAACCTGTGATTTAAAATTTTTAAACTCATTTTTCAGGTTGGATAAGAACTATTTTTTCTTAATTCACAATTTAATATATACCACGGTATATAACTTTTTTCTGACTATCCAGAACAGCATTAGTACCTTTCTAAATGTAAAATAGATGTACATTGATTTATACAGTTATTGACATCCACATATGTACAATTAGAACATAACAAACTATTACCATATTCCATTTTTGTACATTGTAACATGAAGGGACATTCGCTTTTGACGTAGTACTAAAATTATTTCAATACATATATTTGTTTCCTGGAGCATCTGCTAATCTGACATGTCATTTTAATGTAAATCTCTAACATTTTGCCGTCATAAACGTTTGGTGGCGAGGAAACGTATTTTGCAAAGATAATATGCACAGAGAGAAAAATAAGGACAAATTAGTATATATTTTAACTAGCTTTACCTTCTGAAAGTTTTATGTGGAGAATATCTTGAAATCTAGGAATGCACTAGAATCGATATCAAGAACTACTTTTAAATTCATAGAAAAACATTAGTTAGGTTTCCCTAATTTGTTTATAAATAAATATATATATATATATATATATATATATATATATATATATATATATATATATATATATATATATGTGTGTGTGTGTGTATGTGTGTGTGTCTACGTTAATATCAAAAGATGTAATTTGCTCATGAAATCAATTATTTGGTTGTTTATTATAAAGAGCGATTTGTTATCTTATTTCGCAGGTATTACGAAAATCAGAACAATGGTGATTTCATCATGTATCGCCACAGATCTAACAAGCAAGAGGTGAGCTTTTATTTTTTCATTCATTATATATTATGAAACAAACAGAAAAGATAAGGGATCATTCAAAATTTGCCAAGTATTACTTGAAATCGAGAATAGCTTGTGCGAAAAAAAAATCGACAATCGGATCTATTTGACAGAGAAATGTAGAAGTTTATCAAATAAGTAATTATAATTATACTCTCATCAGCGCTCGTTTCATATCTATTATGAATCCCTTATCTCAAATAAACTATTGATTGCTGCACTACGAAGAAAAGCAATTAATGCGTGAGACTTTACTGATATATGAAAATTATGACAGTGCGCACTAAAAAAAAAAGACACTTCACACACGGATGACAACATTCAAATACAAGCCGAAACAATTTATTATAAAATGTATCATGCTCAAGTGCAATAAGCTCAAATCGAAATATTATTCAGGTCCATAATCGACCCTGTGTCTGCATCAAAGTTTAAATGCAAATTGGTTTTCTTTGGAAATCAAATGCTATCTCATTTATGATAGCTCTTCTAAAAACTGTTAATTCAAAGCTTTTAAGAATTTACTTTTTCATTAATATTTTCAAATGTTTGTTAAATTGTTATAAAAAAGCAAGCCCTAACTAGGCTTATGGATTATTGACATCGCTTCTACAATTATATTTATCCATCGAGGACGAACTGTAAGCAGATAAATGCTTGTTTTGAACTTTTATCCAGGGTCATAAAACATGGACATCAGATCAATTTCAGCAAATGTATAAGTCACGATACGAGCAATATATACAAGATTGGTAATAGTTTCAACAACATATAAAAATACAATATTAATACTGCCCTTCAAATTTAACAAGAAAGAAAATAAAGTTCCAATTTTGTTGGGACCACACGGTTGAAAGAACGATAAGAAAAAATAATACAAGGACCCACTTAATTGTGACAGACGTATAACTTTCTCTCCCTTCTTAAAATTGTCCACTTTGATTACGTTTATTCTCCAATTGAAATAATGTTTAAATGTTTAACATAAGTAGTGCAAAGATGAAGAGCACTCGATAATAGTTTCAGAAATAAGTTTCTGAGAGTTCAAAATTCCTTACAAAAACTAGGTGTAGATTTTCATAGGTAGATATGTAATGAATAAATATACGTTTAGAAAATCTTAGCCCCCCCCCCCAAAAAAAAAGGATGCAATTTAATATTTGGTCCTGAATACGGTTGAAAACATACATAAATAAAACTTAATTACATTAATTATAATAGGAAAAGATGAGGAAATTACGAGTGCTTTTCTCTGGTCGCTTTTTTTTTTTAACAAAACTTTACCTTATTGACCTTTCTTTATGGCGGACAATCTTTCGGTCTATCACAAAATTCCAAAATGTATTTAAAAAGACCGACAAAATATGTTCTCGTTGCTTTCATCATCTCAAGTATCTCCAGGTTTAAAGGGTTTTGTATTTAGAAGAAATATTAATTTTATCCATTTTGAACATAGTATATAAAGTATCTTTTAATATACAACACTGGAATTTAATAAAGTGTCAAACTTGCATGCTTTTAAATCTAGCACAGATAAAATAAATACGATAGTTTATCTTAATTGACACACAATGTGGTAAGTAGACTTTCATATATAGTTCAGATTATCTGAGCTTCTAGCTTCTCTCTCTACAGTTAACTTTATATTCAAACAAGATATGAATTTTATTTAGGAATCAGTTTATTTAATTTTTGAGGCTGTCTTAAATATATAGGTTCAGATGAGGACAAGACAGTGTGGAGTCGCAACCTGTGCTTGCTCTGTGGCTGTTCGAGCTGGGGGTGACTTGTTCATCATCAATGTCTGCAGCACACCCAGACTGATTACTTTTGTTTCATGCACGGACTCAATCCTCCAAGTCATGCGCATAACTCCTAACTTGTACAAGGTAAAAGTCTCTTCTTCAGGATCTCAAGGGAGAAATGAAAAATGTTTGTCCTCTAAACATAGCGTCTTTCGAAATAGTAAAAATATATTATACATGCAGAAAAGAGTATATGCTATTGATTACAAGCGATCATGGGGATTGATAATTTCATATATTTTCAGCTTCAAACTCTGAGGCAGATTATATATATATATATATATATATATATATATATATATATATATATATATATATATATATATATATATATATATATATATATACTCAGAGAGGCACAAAGGTAAGGAAGCGATGCAAAATGATTTCAGAAAATAATAAAAAAAATTCCAAATGAAAGATCTATAGTACTTTATAGATTTTATTAACAAAAAAGTTATCATGATTTTTAACAATGCTTGCGTAATAGTGATATGATGTCGTTAAAGACCAGTTCCACCGATAGGAAACACTTGTCTTAGCAAAGGAATCTCACAGCTGGCTTGTAGATTATTGAGCGAATTGAAATGTTCATATGGAATTAAGAATAAGTTCATTTGCTGTGAATTGTTACTTGTAAATCTTATGGACTGAATGATTCCCACATAACTAATATCACCCCTATAGGGTAGGAATATAACGCTAAGGGCTATAAACAAACATTATGACAAATCACATAAGACAATAAGGTATCAAAATCTAACGTGATATACTTTCAACCTCGAATTTAAATAAAAATGTCCTCAGATACCCAGACACATTTGCTAGAATTAAGGTAACAAGTTGAAATATAAAAAAAGCATATGAGCCGTTTTATCCCGGTATTCCATGTTGCATTACTATTGGAGGGGGTTGGGAATTGGGACCCTGTTTGATTTATTTTGCTTTTATTATTTAACTCGACAATGATTTATAACGAAGCTGTTGGCATAGTTGAAATGGAAACTACTACTTTCCTGACGTGCAATTTGAATACATTTTACATTTTTCAGACACACTCATGTAGGGCAGAGCAAATAATAATATTTTAGAAATTGTTCGGTCTCTTGCATTTAAATTACTTGCTTTCTTGATGTACTCTCGATATTATGGCAAGATAATTTTATTATAGTGGATGGCTCATTTGTACATGATGGCTAAAGTAGGACTTGTCTAATTACCAAAATGAAACGAAAAAAGTGCCAGTGAACAAAATTAACCCGAAGTGATATAAGATAGTCCAAAATGGATGAATTCGAACCATAAATAATCGTAAAGAAACCCCAAATGAGCTCACAATACCTAAACTAATCATTATTACTGAAAAGATGAACTGAAGTCCAATCTAGCACATTGTAAAAATACTTAATATCAGTGTTATTGTGCATATCACAATCGAGGAAACTATGAAGATAATTCAGGAATGCATGTTACGACTCTATGGTCTAAGAAAAATGTAACAGAAAGAAAGAGAAACCAACAAATCAAGTTAAAATCAAGACGCACGTTATTTCTAGACAATTAAAGTGAAAATTCAAAAGACACTTACAGTAACGTGAATTAAAATCCAAATAATCCAATAATCCTAAGTGTCCTAATCACAAGTCCTAAATATAGAATGTTCCGAATGAATGACTGTATCCTTGAATGTGTTGATGTGCCAATAGTCGTTAATGTCCTGATGTGCCAGTAGTCTTTAATGTGCTTATGTACCAAAATTTACTACTCCAGAGTATCTTTGAATAAATTCACATAAATACCAAAATCATCAATTAAAAACACAAAATACAAAAGTCTATGAGCACTTTTATGATCCAATGAATATTTTAAATAATTCCTCCCTCTGAATTTGGAAAGATTTTTCACAACTGTAACGACTCTTTAAAGACTGATGTTAAGGTCGAAACTGAAAAAGTGTCCACTAAACATGGTATATATAAAGATAGGCATATGACAGAATGTTCTAAAATATTATATGGTGTATGTGACTTTTGACCCATAACTCTAAAGGAAATTCTGGTTTTATCTGTAAACAAAATCAACCCTGACCTCAAAAGGAATAAACAACTTGTTTACCAAAACCATCCTTGAACTCAAATACTAAAGTAAATAACCTAATTCAGGGACAATAGCTAAACATGTCAACATTATACTTAACATTAAGGTTTAAGCAAATATTAAAGTCAAGAAACATTTATAATTTCCTAAAATATTTATAATATTATATAAACATCAGACATAACATGTATGAAGTAAGATTTTCCACGTAACGGAAAGGTCAGTTTTTAAAGAGGGGGAATGAAATTTAATCAATTTTCATGTCAAATCGAATGCTGTTGGTCAAATGCAATTGCACACTTGCAGGTGTATAACAGCGATCAGTGGTACAAATCCATTGTCTAACTGATTTAGAACATTTTCATGATTGTAATTATAATAGAAGCAGTCGAAGAAAAAAAGAAAAATACAATTGTTAGGAGCCATGGTCAATTTTGTTCGTAAATATTTAAACTAGATTTGGTAATTATTCTTGGTAAATTTCAGCTATTGAACATATTAGTAAATTAGTAATGCTAAACATTACTTTCCATACTATTTGTATATAATTTGTGCCTTTTGATTCAATTTTACTTTGTTAAGCTTTTTATTGTTAATTGCTCCATAATTATGTATTCATTTTGTTTATTTTTGTGTAGTTTAGACACCGCATCAGAACTATGTCAGCTATGTTTACTTTGTATTACTATTAGATTAGATAATCAATACTGATCATTTGAATTAATGAAAATGATGTAAGCAAGGTTTTCACTTATACAAATATTTATATGCCATTTATTGAAACACATACTCGATGAATTGACTGGAAACTTTACAATAATTGTGAGTTACATGCCAATTTGTTTCGGTTTTTTTTATAACTCTCAGCGAATTTATTTGTTTTGGAAGCTTCAGTAATCTGTTTGGTGATTTCTGACCATTTGTCGTTGAATATTATGCATAGATCTATTTTTATTTAATACAAAGTATTAGTATCGGGCACACATTAATTAGACTGAATGGTGCTTTTGAAAGAGCAGCTAACTAATATTATTTTTTTTCTTTATTAATTTTATAGAAGTTTGATGGTACTGTACTATTTAAAATTCTAAAGAAATATTTAGCTTCTTTTTCTTGTCCGACTTACAGTGTTGCATTCATCTCATGCTTACTTTAATAAAGGTGCACTCATTGACTAGATATAGCTGATTTTATACCTAATGTGCACGTGGTACAATGTTGAACTTATTTGCTTGAATTCATGATCTGTTTCTCTGCCTTTCTGAGTGCTTTCACACTCTTTATCAATTGAATTCGGTTATCTGTATGGCACTGATAGTGAATTCACATTAAATTCCAGCTTGACAGTTTCATGTATATAGGAATGTTTCAACCTTTAAGCACACATGTATACCTATATAATGTTTCTTATGTAAGGTGTGGCCGTCTTGAATCCGATATCATGTGTTGGAAGCTATTCTTATTCTTTGAGCGTTATCTTTAGTTCGTAGTATAAATGTTTGAATTTGTGTGAATAATAACTTAATTCAAAGCTGTGAACATTACCACATCAATTAAATATAGAAAATATCGCAGAAAGGCGGTAGGATCAAACTTAAGGTTGTCTATATTTTCAACAGGTGTTCATGCCTCTTGGAACTACTATGGAAATCAACATTTTGTCCGATGTATACTTAAATGTGGACATTTACCCGTCTGTAAAAGACGCCGATGAAACAATTGGTCTATGTGGTTTACTAAACAACAACCCAGGCGACGACTTTAAATTGCCATCTGGACTACAAGAATCCAACAATGATGTGTTCTCAACGTCTTGGAGGTAAATTTAACCAAACAGCATCTTAGAAAATTTCCTTTTTGTTTAATGAAAGCTGTACGATTATGTAAACGGGATAAATCACAATTATTTTTGTCTTTTTATAATACAAAATTCATTTAAAATGCGATTATTTTAGATTACATTGCAACAAAATTCATCTATTATGCATATAGATGTCAAGCGAATTGCAAGAAAAAAAGTATATTTACAAGTCGATTTAATTTCCACAACCACACCAAATTAAGCCTCATAGAGTGCAACAAGATAGCACTTTGCTTTTCTATACTACGTCATCGTTCTTGAATTACTCATGCAACAAATATGATAAATAAACACAAGCTTCCTTTATGTCGATAAGACGTTACCGTTAACAGTTGAAATAATGATATTCACGAATATCGTCACAATGATGTTACAAACATGTGAAATCCAAATATTTAAAGGAAACATATTGCAATCCGTCATCATTGTAGCAGTACACAATCTAGAAGAGTAGGAAATAAATTCTGTTTTCTTTTCACATGTATTGAAGATTTAATAGTGAAAAGTGTTTCAAAATAATTCCAAATATTTTTGTAGCAACAAAAAACCTTTTGAAATAATACATTGGTGGATTAAATGTTGAATTATTAGTTAGTGTATCAGTAAATGCCAAATTTAAATATTCTTAAATAAAAAGGTAATTTCAGTCACTAGTTGGATTTTTTAAATGGTAGTTTTGTTTGCTTAAGCACGCACAATTGTATCTGATTCTCCGTCAATGATTAGCAGTGTTTAGACAGTAGAATAAAATTCTTAATATAAAAGGATAAGAAAGTAAAAATTTTATCATATTGTTACAGTTTTGTGATGTTGGAAATATCCCAACCTATGCGTGCTAAATACTTTCATTCTACAATGTCATATATATACATGGTTTCTAGTTCTTGTATCTCTCTTTGTCGATGTCATCATGATTTGTATACTTTTATTATTATTATTATTATTATTATTATTGTCCTTGTTACAGAATCCTCCCTGCAAACTCATTCTTTAACCCACAGAACTTCAATCCTACATTATGGGATGAAAATTCTTACCTCTGTGTATGCCCGGCTGCTCTGAACACAACAACGCCTCCTACCACTGGCTCTGGAAACAAGCTAACTCCGTTATGCTCGGCTAGTTTATTTTTGTCATGCACAAAGAAAGTCATAAATCAAGGCAAACCTTATTCCTGTGAAGTGAGAACCAAAAGGTCAGAAACCTCGAGAACTGGAGAGTTGGAAAGGATATTCATGAAACAGAGCACGGATACGGATATATTTTTCGATGTTCATAGATTACAAAAGGTGATCTTACATTCCACACTAATTTGATAGTGGCCAGTAAAGCCTCTGATATAATAAATACAAATTTTGACTCAATACAACTTGCAAATATCTGACAAGTTGACAATGAGAATATCAAAAATAAGGATAAAAATAGGAAAATAATTAACATGACACAATTACTTAATATTTATTGACTCAGCTTGTTGTTTATTACAACCATATTAACATTTCTATTAATATCTCTTTAACAGAGACAAACAAGGAATTATACTTTTGAAGAAGCATTAGCCTTATGCACAAGCATATTTGATGCTAATTGTACAACTACTGCCTTTGAAGGAAGACTTCCAGAAAATAGTATGACTTTCAAAAATGGCTCACTTACAGACTGCGCCCTGGATATTACAGTGAGTATATATATATATATATATATATATATATATATATATATATATATATATATATATATATATATATATATATATATGCAGATAGGTTGCTTTTAAAATCTGCAAAGTATGTACATTTATGTTCTTGTACCTTTTGTACTTGATGCCAAATGATAGATAAATAAATAGATAGATCAGCCTTGTTGTATAAATCACCGAACATAGATCATAACTTGTGTAACAGGAGCACACTATATCATTCTTCCCATAGATACTATACATTAGGTGGTAGACAATGACTCTACATTAAAAAATTTCACCTTGAATGATTAAAAACATGACGTGTTGCCGCTTGAGAATTTGAATTGATACACTAACTAATATACGATACATTTAAAGATAATTTAAAATCTGGTCTTGTATACATGGTTTTTTTTAAAAAAATTTATTTTTGCAACATCGAATATTCTAGTACTTAGGAGATTCTTCGCTGGCAAATGTCCACTGTGAATCCTACCGGTCAGCTGTCGATGAAGAAATAAGCAGAAACAGTACGTACAGAATGGCTAACCCTAACGTAGTCAACTCATTTCGCTCAATGGCATGCATCAGTAACTGCAACTACCACGGTGATTGTATCAACGGTAAGGACTTCTGACATTACCTTTATGCTTTGCACTTGTATATGCTACTTTTTTGGGTTTTTTTTTTTTTTTTTTTGGGGGGGGGGGGTGCTTTTATCTCCTGCAAGTACAAATTGGTATTTAATGCGGCAACAATTATTTTATGTGTGTTATCCAAAATTACGCAAGGCGTGCGTGTCGATTTGTATGTAATTACCCTATTGGCAACCTGGATTTCATACATATTTGTTGTTTGTGAATCCGACGTTTTAATCATTTCCAAGACTAGCTTATCCTGACAAAATGTCTACATATATTCATAAAAATAAACATTATATGCATTTAATGCTAAATATTGACTGCGTTTACAACAAAGAATATAGTGTTTGGGATTCAAATTCTGATAGGAACAGTAACAGACACAATACAAATAAAAAGATAACGACAGGTATTAAATAAAATTCAATAACATTTTAAAAATTATACTTGCATACACTTTATTATTACAATACGAAATTTATCTGTCAGGTTGATGCATTTTCTACAAGCAACGCAAGTATCTTTTCTGTACTGTTACGTCACTATTATTGGTTGGTCACAATTTCCATGGATTAGTTGTTGCTACCAACCACAAATATATGAACAAAGAAATGAATGATCTTCTATGAAAAAAATAAAGTCTCATGTCGAACTACAGAATCGTACGTACCATGAAAATTTCTTTTTTTCGGAAAGCCATGAAAGGAAAAAAATAATTCTTGGTAGATGATTCGACAATATGCTGCCAATTTTTGGAACATACATTTTTTATGACTTTAGCATCGAAGACGAATGTGCCCTGTTCCCATGTAACTATTGGTTGAAACATATCATATATCTTAAAACAATCTAGACATCTAAATGTTGCTTCACAATCATCAATTAAAAGAAGGGATGTTTCTTTAATTTTTTTATAAATTATAAATGCTTTTCATAATCCACAAATGTGTTATACAAATCTGTAACATGGTGTCTTATTTTTAGAGACATGATTTATAATCTAAATGAATAATCGTAGATTTATATTGCAACTTCCAGGAACGTGCATATGTCACGACTCCTACATTGAGGAGGATTGTTCTCTGTCTCTACATGTCTCCCCAGAGGTACATGATACCTTCAACGGGGGACTATGTAGAAGAGACGGTGAGGACTGCTGCGGAGAAAAACCAATATACGGAATACATTTTGTGGAAGGAAGAACAAAGCAAAAAGCTGAACGTTTTCAGGTAAGATTTTAACTAATTTGAACCATATAATTTTAGAATTGCTGGAAAAATATACGTGCTAAACATTATTTAAAAAATCATTTAGTGACTACCATGAAAATGTTCGAAGCTTCACACTTCAGGTATTTAAAAACATGAATGCTGACAAAAATGGAAATCACGGTTTCGTATTTAAGATTACATTTAAGTTACTTCTTTTTAAAACGGACATATAATGTCTGCATATCAATTTACTTTGGCTTTAAGTCTGGTATAATTTTCATTACACATCAAGAAAATAGCGACTATTGTCTATAAGCATCCATTTGTTACTTTTGTAGGGCTTGGGTTCTGCTTTGTTTTGTTACCTAATCCAAAAGCACAAACAAGGAAGCAACCTAGTATTAAAATTATTTATGTTGTATTTTCGTTTATTATTTCTGTAAACCCAGTGTCCAATAGAACGTCTTCAAATGGGGAAGTCTGTTTAAGGATGAAGGAAAGGACAATTTGAAGCTTCATATCATTTGAAATACTCTGTTTCTCATTCGGTCTGCCTGTTTAATCTTTGTCTTTCTGTACGTCATTGTGTCATATTAACTCACATTTAAGTCTAAATGCTTGCGACATACACTATAATGTTTAGAATTTGTATCATTGTCTATTTCACATTGCGTTATATGTTTTATTTTTAAACATATACCACATATGTGTGAAAGGAATAGAGGTTGCGTGATGCATATTGCAAACTAGTAATTTTGCAGAGTTTACTAAATAGATGAGAGTTCGACAATTGCTTCAGGCAGTTAAATCGAAATCTTATTTAGAATGATCCTAATCAAAGTTCAATTTGCATGCACTATTTTATTTTTTAGAGATATGCTAATGGGACAGAAATTGTCCAGGAAACGATCATGAGTAACATTCCCGTTAGGAACAAATACGAGGGTACAATGACCGTGCCCTGTTATTCAAGAAAGCGACGTTCAACCGATTCTGGAAATGGTATCCAGACGTTCGTCTCAGGAATTAGCGTGTACTTGACGAATGATGGAAAGAATTATGGTTCACCTAAGGCCTACTATATATATGACTCTAGATGTCAGGGTGTTGCCAATGATACTTATGGTTACACATTCTATCTTATGGTAATTATATGTCATACTTGTATATATCAGGCGACATCATTCATGATGTCACGTGCAGTAATTACAAGCTCAACGGTTAAAACCCATTACGTTTAAGACTAGTATGTCAATGAATATTTATTTTGCCTGCTTTTACCCTAAGTTTTTAAATACATGTTTTTATATCTGCAATTGAGTAGTATTCCATTGATGTAATTTTCAAACAAGGTATGCTTTGCATAAATACGTCTTGAAGTTTAATATGTATAATATAATACAAAATGAAAGCAGAAAAAATAGTTATCAAGGATTTACAGATTTTACATAAGTATATATAGTTTTTTTTATACTTTTTTCGTCAAGAAATTCATAATTTTGCGACATGAGGACTAAATATAATTTTGAGACGTGAGGACTAAATATAATTTTGAGAAATGAGGACTAAATATAATTTTGAGACATGAGGACTAAATATAATTTTGAGACATGAGGACTAAATATAATTTCTAGAGAGGTGTCTGATAGTAATTTTGTTTTTGCTTTTCTACCGAAGAATGGAACATGTTTTATCGAAGATGTGTGCTACAATGATGGAAACCAAGATCCATCCGACAGCTGTAAAAGATGTCAGAGTTCAGTTGATCCTTACTCGTGGACTGACGGTAAAATCAAGCTGTTTTAGTATTTGGACGTTTAAAAATGAATCAGGATTTTTTCCAAATCACAGCTATTCCGATAATGTTGCATTATACGCCGTTAGTCCTGACTACTTGCTCAGTTGTGTTTTCTCGTTACTTTCATTGTTGTTATTTCATCCTCCGCATCAGAATAACTTAAATTCATGCAACTTAAAAATATTGCTCTCGCTTGTACGGTAGGATGTTTTTAGTTGGATCCTAGAATTCGCGATTAGTAACAAAATCCACTAACATGAATATGCCATGAAAACTAGCTAATTCATAATATCCGAAGGAAGAGTCCATGATCATGTACAAACGTATACTTGGTTATACAACCCAAGTTAACCATAACCTAAATACAGATTTTACAAAGTAAGTGTATTTTACGATACATCTAGCTTGCAGATACCCTATCGAGGCAACCGCTGGGTTTAGCATTATGGTAGTTTTGCTGGCGTCACAAAGTCGGTTTTCTTATGTCTACAGTAACCTACTGCGATATTGAAGAGAATGTCCACGCGTGGCTAACTTCGCTATGACAATGTCAGAGGGTCACTTAAAATTAGGATAAGTTCTTTGCAACTATGAGTCAGAATTCTCGCTTGTAGAAATTATAAATATGGGCGAAAGCAAGTAGTGTATAGCATATCAACCCCGTCCTCTAGGTGATTATTGTGTTTGTGGTACGTGAGAGGTAATGTCTATCAGAGAAGAATGTGTGTGTTGCGAATCCATATATTGTGTTGTCTATAGCATCAAAGGTCAATAATGTTTTACAGAACACTCAGGATTCAAGAGAATAGTCCTAAATTCCGATGTTCTAGTCGTGGCATTCATACAGATCATGATGTACAAGGGCTTATGCAGCCAAGTACCCAATACACTAACATACCGGTATTCTTTTTTAGTCGTTAAAGTTATGAATGTACAATTGTTCTAGAACTAACACTTATAATACAGCTTTATATGAAATAGTTCTTGATTACCTTTGTATAAAATTCTTCAAAATCCCCATTTTTTCTAATCCAAGGGCATTTTCAATTGGTATTTTTATTGATTTATTTTTAATTGTTTTACTTTTAACGCAAAATTTGTAGTATTAGGAGATGGTCCATCTTTTCAGTAACTTTTAATTAAATGTGGTTCTTTGGATAAGTAATGGCACAGAACTATGTGCAATGCTTCATGACTCCATCAAAACATTCATTGTGTCTAACACCTCGATGAGAACAGACAGACGTTTTGGCTTAATTTGTATTCAGATAGCCTCTACTGCTATCAGGTCGTTGAGGTAGTTTATGGCTAGAGAGCTATACGACATGGCGTCACCCTAAACTGGAACAATTGTGCAACTGAAGCAAGTTTACTGTCATATATTTCAGTAAGACCGAACTTTTGTGACTTAACCCTGGGATATCCCATTTGGTCTTGGGTATATCCTTATTTTATGACCAGTAAAATTCAACGTGGACTTTGCAATTTAATGAAACCATAGGCATACAAGTGTAAAAAACGCAATTTATCCATTGTCTATAAAACTTATATAGGCTTTTTTGCGTTTTATTTTATATGAATATTTTGTATGACAATAAAGTGAGTAATTTTGTGATGCACAAAACTGATTTTATTTTTAAACTTTAGTATAACTTTTCATTTATGGAGACACAAACATTCCTACCCGCTTTTCGGCCTAACAAAACCAAAGGTATATTTGCATTAGAAGGTTGGCCTTTGAAGATACCGACTTTTGGTTCTCTTATAGAATAACTCAATATCAGTAGTTAATAAGAAAGAGGTACTCGGTTATTTATTTTTTTTATCCCTCGAAGGAAGAAAAATGTATGATTTCCCCCCGCTCAAGTTGCCTCGACCACATATGATGTTGAAGATAGGTTAAGTGATAGAGAGAGGAGGAAAGAGAAAAATCAGAACAATAGCTGGATATACAGTTTGGCACTTTGAATGTACAAATTTCCACATAAACGATCAGCAGAACTTTTTGCAGTCTATATTTTTCGCATTTACACGTGCTTTTGTTTTTATATTTCTTTGAACCGTTTATACTATTCAACAATCGCACAGAGTAACTAGATACTCCGAAATGGCATTGTATTACTATATTTTCAAGTATGATGCGCGCTCCTTCTATATATCTTATTTTAGCGCTCGGTTTTGTTTACATTTTAGTATGAAAGTCTTACAATTAGGGTTCAGTTGCAATTTCCACAACTAAATGCAAAAAAAGACAGGAAGTTTATGTTATTTAAAGCTTCCATCATTTCCATCATCATCAAGAAAAGCCAGGCACGCTATATCAGAAGCCGCTAGAGAGATGCTTTAAAGTTACATCTCGTTCGAGCTCAGTTTTACAACTTTTCAAGTGAATAAGTCAACTTTAACTTCATTCAAATCATGTAAAGAAATATACAGACCTACAGGAAGAGTTGTATATGTGATTTTAAAGGAATATGTTTAAGGTAAGTTGTGGTCGGCACTTTGCGGATAAAATAAAATGAGTAGTCGGTGCCCTCATCTTCTCATCCTACACTTTAGTAGTTGTTATTGTTGTCATTGTTTTTGCTTCGTCTCAGTAATTTTGTTTCATTCTTGATGTAGACTAATATAGTAATTATATATAAATAATTATGTGTTTAACATGTAATGAATTTGATGTTCAAAGAGGATATTTAATAATCATGTACCTTACCATGTCCATCGCTGAAGATACCTATGATCCTTTAACCTTGGAAAGATTAAGTCAGTCTAGGCTAATTCTCTCGTTTGTTTCTTTGGGTAGTCAAAACATCATGTAAAAACTGCTGACGAAAAGTAATTGACTAGACCGTTGCTCCATTTTATATTTTGTCACTAAGTTCTTCCATTTAGCTCCTTCGATCTAACTTCACACCAGTTACCTTTGATTCCTTACTGAAGACAATTATGCAAACTTTCAGATAGTGACCTAAATTTATGCTGGTCTGTAAAGATCGAGTATTATAGGCATTTCTAAGATGAAACTGATTGTGCGGAGTAGAATCCGTTAAAAGTCATAATCCAGAGCTATATATACCGCATGGTTATCCATTCAGTTTGAATAACAATCTGTATAATTACCATCTTGTTGAAGAGGATTCTTTCCACGTGTTAGCAGAGATCACATAGATAATTTGACTTCTTAATCTGTTTCGCCTTTTGCATATTTAAACGTATGTACACAAAAGACGACATCCATATTATTCTGGATGGAATGTTTTTTATTTTGTCTTTTCGTAAAATATATTAGATTAGTGAAATAATCGGAATATTATCATTAGTGTAGCCTTCTTGCTTTTTTATAAAGTCAACATTATTTTATCTATACAAGTTGATCATTATTTATTCTATACAAATTAATAAATTGATCATACTTATGGATGCATATTGGATGGTTTCAGATATAACGGTTTAGGCATTGCAATGCAATAAAATTACATGATATTGGACGTCACATTTTGCAGCATGGTCAGTGAAGTCATTCTTCGTATTCTTGACGGCTGACATGTGTCGTGATATGGTCTGCAAGTTGGACCGAATCGGAGACCTCAGAAATAATCGCCGACTGTTGATAATTTAATTTGTTATTTTCTAAGGTAAATTTCACTTAATCTTGCATGTTCTATCATGTAAACAGTTTTCATGCTTGAGCGAGGTAAGGTGATATATCTATATTAGTTATAAACATTTCATATTCTTTGCAGGATGTACCAGCAGCAAAATGAACCCACCATCTTCATCTGACAACTTGATGCTAATCGTAGCATCCGTTGTCTCGGCTGTATTAGGCTTAGTCATATTAGTAGTTTCTATAATAGTGATCATCAAAAGCTGTTTAGAAAAGGAAAAAAGGTGAGTAGGAGCCAGAAATAACCCAAATCATTAATTTCTTTAAATCTCTGGGTCGAAGGCGGTATAAATATAAATAAATCACCTATTTATGATCCCTGTAATTACATATATAGAGAAATGATTACATTTAAAACCAATATGCAATTTGAATATAGTTCAATATTATAGCTTCTCCATCGGCTCCCCCCGCAAAAAAAAAAATAATGTGCAGGGTAAAGCTAAAGATAAATATAAGCTGATTTTAATTCACTTTTGGTTCAAATTTTGCAATGCTTACATGACATTTAATCATATTGGGGAAAGTGTTTAATTTTCCCCCAAACACGTGTATATACTAGTCCATACTTAATGTAAGATACGAACCAAATATTTAAATGCATAATGCGTCCTTTTTATGTTGTATTTCTGATAATATCCTCTGTGTACTCTCTTCTTTTTCTATGTTGAATACATTTTCATCATTATGTATAAGGATATACATTTACTTTTATCATTTTCAGTGTTTCTGGAAACTTTCAAAGCAATGTAATGGCAACATCTCCTGACCGTAACAAATTCCATTTGAGAACACTAAACTGTGGTCAGAAAAATATACAAAGCAATGAGCCAAAGACGGAAAGAGAGCCCAGTTTTCAAAACAATCAAATGTGGGGAAATAAACCAGGAACTCTTGAAGATATTTCCTTGGGCTTTTCTCAGACACCAATTCCCTAGCAGACACTTCCCGCATGCTTACTGTCATATTTTAATATTGCATGCCCTTCACTGCGATCATAGTTCACACAAACTGGCAAGACTTCTCTGATTTGTATCACGGCTTGAGCATTATCTCGCAAAAAAAGATCGGCATTGCTTGCAAGACACTTACACCCTAAAGCAAGCAGCAGTTTAAGTTAGTTTTACCCCAAAAGGGGTATTCTGCAATGATCAACCTAGCTACATGTACATATTATGTAGTCCGGTTTTGATTTGAAAAGATGTGGTTGTAATTGTTATATTTGCTTATAGTTTTATTTATCTTCTCATTATTCTTTATGGCAAAATGAATTCGGATTGTAGATCAAAGATGGATTAAGTGCCATAAACGTATCTGATTCCTTACTGACACTTAAATAGGTATGTCGTTTCCTGACGTACAGAGTGCCATAAACGTATCTGATTCCTTACTGACACTTAAATAGGTATGTCGTTTCCTGACGTACAGAGTGCCATAAACGTATCTGATTCCTTACTGACACTTAAATAGGTATGTCGTTTCCTGATGTACAGAGTGCCATAAACGTATCTGATTCCTTACTGACACTTAAATAGGTATGTCGTTTCCTGACGTACAGAGTGCCATAAACGTATCTGATTCCTTACTGACACTTAAATAGGTATGTCGTTTCCTGACGTACAGAGTGCCATAAACGTATCTGATTCCTTACTGACACTTAAATAGGTATGTCGTTTCCTGATGTACAGAGTGCCATAAACGTATCTGATTCCTTACTGACACTTAAATAGGTATGTCGTTTCCTGATGTACAGAGTGCCATAAACGTATCTGATTCCTTACTGACACTTAAATAGGTATGTCGTTTCCTGACGTACAGAGTGCCATAAACGTATCTGATTCCTTACTGACACTTAAATAGGTATGTCGTTTCCTGACGTACAGAGTGCCATAAACGTATCTGATTCCTTACTGACACTTAAATAGGTATGTCGTTTCCTGACGTACAGAGTGCCATAAACGTATCTGATTCCTTACTGACACTTAAATAGGTATGTCGTTTCCTGACGTACAGAGTGCCATATTTGATATGTTAGAGACTATTATGTTCAATTTGTTTTTAACTTTGTGACAATTGTTATTGACAGCTTTGTTTTAAATAATGTGTATGTCTATTCGTGTCTATGTGTGAAATGTCTTTGAGTTATTGTTTGTGTTGATTTGTATAATAAATAGTTAAATATTTATATTAAATTATTTACTTATCTATTAATTTGTTAATGTTTTTAATTTGTGTACCAAACATTGTTTTCTGAACATCCTACCCTCTCCAACTTATGACTCTTTACCAGGACATATTATGATAATTGTTACACTTATATATGTATTAGAAGTTACTGAATTATTACAGATGTGCTTTGCTTCCGGACAATATTTTTTTTTGTTTCTTGATGTTGTTGTTGTTGTTTTCTTGTTGTTTTTTTTTTTTTTTTTTTTTTGTTATTTTTTTTTTTGTTGTTTTTTTTTCTACAGCGATAACAGTTAACTTAAATAATGTAAAGGAGGGAGTCTTGATACCCAAGAAACACAATAACACATCACTACATATTTGGAAAATGTAGTTTTCTCCTTTTCAAATGCACCTAAATGTATATTGAGTTTGTATAAGTATTTTCCAAAGTCTGAGTTTCATAACTTTTAAACGTTTACATATTAACCCATCTCATACAACTGAATCTATCAATCACTGTCAGCAAACTCTTCATTATGCTTCATCTCTCTCAAGTCTCATCCGCCTCTCATATCTGCATCCTCAACATGGTGGCTCACGTATTAGCTTCAGCTAACGACCTGTGAGATATGGGGTCTGAATCCTGCCCAGCCTAACCCCAGTCAGCTGTTCTGGAGTACCTTCATGTAAGGCTTTATACGCCCAGAACAAATGTATAAATCCTCCATACCAGCCTGTAAGGTGTCGGCTACCCCAAATGTATTTCTATTGACGAGGGGAGTAGTGTTTATGATTAAAAGCCATATTATCGTCAAACCGATTTACATGTGAAGGATAATGCCGATGAAGTGGATAAAGCGAGAAGATAGAGAAAAAGCGGAGAGAGAGAGAGAGAGAGAGAGAGAGAGAGAGAGAGAGAGAGAGAGAGAGAGAGAGAGAGAGAGAGGGAGAGAGAGAGAGAGGTAACGATATCATCTGATTACTACCTGGACCATTGTCCTTGGAGTAGATACATTTATTCAACTATCAAGTGTCTCTGAATAACATCTTGGGTAATGATTTCATCCTTTCGTTTGATGCTATGAAATCTCACACCGAAGTATTTTAATAAACTGTTCATTTCAACTTCGATACAATTTCATTTTGTGTGATACAGACCTGAAAAGGAGTGAGTATGGGTTAATAGAGTACGGTACTATGAGTGTGCCTCTTATTCAGGAAGAAGCGGTTCTTAAAAGAACTAAAGACAAATCTCAAACTACCTTCTAAAAGTATGTGACAATCAACGGAATAAAACATCACAATCTTCTTTGCATGCATATTCCAATATTTGATTATTTTTAGGACGCTCACATTACTGTATTGTTATTTTAACATAACACAAATTGTCTATCTTTGAATGTTGCCTAACATAATGTAAATGACATTTTTCCTAAGCCTAACGTCGATTATGAATTTAGGCTTTCGTATCTGTTTCAAGTTAATAAGTTTAAGCAATTGTACCAATGACTAAAACTCATAAACTTTTCAAGTCCGCCCTTAGCTCCCAAAGACAGTGAAGATAGAAAATTAGTCAATAGGACCTCATATATGCTAACCTTGACAAGAAACAGAAGAAATTAATAATAAAAGCATAAGTAGTTGAAACAAAAATCTAATAATTGGTAGATACATGCATATCTATTATTGCCATACATTGAATCTATGTTAAATTCAAGCCAAAAATGATTCGCCACAATGTTCATCGAAATAAGACTAATTAATTTTATTTCCAACATATTTTGATTGATAAAATGAATGTGGTTTCAACCATTACGCTATAATTCCCAAGATAATGTCTATTTGTAAATACATGAATGTGGTTTCAACCATTACGCTATAATTTCCAAGGTAATGTCTATTTGTAAATACATGAATGTGGTTTCAACCATTACGCTATAATTTCCAAGGTAATGTCTATTTGTAAATACATGAATGTGGTTTCAACCATTACGCTATAATTCCCAAGGTAATGTCTATTTGTAAATACATGAATGTGGTTTCAACCATTACGCTATAATTCCCAAGGTAATGTCTATTTGTAAATAAATATTTTAATATTTAAGGAGACATATATTTTTACTTGAGATCAAAGTCTGTTTTAGTTCAGGACACTCCCTTTCGACCTAAAGACCAAATCTCGTTCAAAGACCCAAACCAATGTCATTCCCAGATCTCTCTTAATAAGCCACACTATTTTAATTTCAGTCTGCCTTTCTGTGACCAACAAAAGTAAGGATCCTTTTCTCAGGATTATCCTAAGTTTCTGCGAGCTTTTGATAACACACTATTTGCACTTGTTATTCTCTTGTTAAGCGGCCTCAGTTGTGAGTAGCAATGCCATAAAGTTATTGACATGATTGGCATAGTCTTTTGTATATATCTCTACAAAGTTTTGGTTCAAGAAAGAACACATATAAGGTGTCTCCAGCTAGATTTAGGTGTCACCAGTGGCAGATACAGAGATTGCCGAAGCAGGGGCCACATGAAAATTAACAAATAACTAAAGGAAAGGGTAGTAAATGCATACATACATGAAAAAATAAACCCACATACTTGTAGCAAAACATAGAAAAATCAATGATCTTCATGGTTGTATATATTTTAATTCCTTTAGTTATTTCGTCCAATTATAAATGGTCCAATATTAGAGATTTTCGGTGCAAAGTTAAGAGACTTAAAGTATGCCCTGTTTAGTAAGTAGTGTTGATTTATCTGAATCTCTTCTTTATTTTTTTTTTTATTTTTATTTTTTGGGATGGGGTGGGTAGAGAAAGAAATTCAACTATTTATCACATGAAGGGGCACATACGTGTATAAGTTTGTATTGTATTGTTCTCTCCATTACACATCCCACTCCTTTTTCGGAAGATACCTTCGAAGGCTTTTTTATTTATTTGTTTATGTGGGGTTTTTTTCTCATGGAAAATGCTAAGTATTTTACTATCGGTGTTATTAGCGAGTTTTATGTTTTCACGTCCACTATTTGCCTCTGAAACGTCCAACAAAATTTGAAAACAAAAATATTCATGGAATTTTGTTACTACCACAGATCACTCAAGCAAATACTAACATTCGAGTATGGGTTTCAAATGGCAATCAGTGATGATGTATAACAAAATCATCAATGATGGGGTTTGTTCTATCAAGGATTGAAAGATAAGACATACCCTGAAGTTATATTTGGAGTATTGAATAAATGAGTGTTGCATTGCAGACGAATGCATGAAATTGATCTAGGCAACGTTACAAATGAAACATGTACAATCGCATGGTCAGTCATGATTGATGGGGGGGGGGGGGGGAGGGGATATGCTTTCAATGAAACTTGTTCAGATAAAGGTAATGCTGACACCAATTCCAGCAGTAACACGGTGTAAATGACGATAACCTTTCTGTCTTTGCGGTTGGGCTAACATGCACAGAGGCTTATTTATGAGTACAAACATCAGGTATTTGTATTTAATAGTCAATTTGTTCCTGTTTTTTAGTAACTTTGAATTTTTTTAAAAAGGACAATAAATGCAGGATACTACTGATAATTAAATTTTTATGGCATTGAGTTCAGCCACTTTTGTTATTTTATTCAAAAGCACTACAAGAGCAACACAACTGCAAATGGTAGATCAATGGTCACATCTATGTGTCAGCTGCCGCACTGACATTTGCAGCAGTGATTGCACTGGATACACGAGATACCGCGCGAATGATTCTATCACAAGATCGGAGACCGCTATTAGCACAAGTGCAGCAACTGATGGTGATTATGAATAAATTCAGTGAGAATGACGGGGAATTTTTTGTGCTAGAATGCTCATGGTCTTGGTACAAAACGTTGAATAAACTTAATTATCCTTTTATTTTAGACTTATTTGAAAGAGATTCAGAAATAACTGTATTGCTCCCACATTGGTAAGTGTTTGGCAGTCGAATAGGCAGTTAGATATGCGAGGAATAGATCCTCATTATGATTGGTTTGGTCTTCTACTGCACAACACCACAAGTAGGTGCTTTAATAGAGTGAAACGAACAACTGAAGATTCGCATAAGAAAACTTTTTTGCGAATATTAGAATAGAAAATTGGTATTCAAATAATCGTTTGTTTTACCTAGCGAGTTATGCATCATTTTGTAAAAGAAACAAACAAGGAGAAATGTAAACTATGCAATGTTGATTTATATTACAAGGGAACAACTTCAAACATCCTAAATCACTTGTAATTCAAACACCCACTCACATGGTAATAATAATGGTAAAATTTTGAATAGTCACATTGCTCACAACGTCGTCATATCTAGTCAAAGCCTATATGTGTCAATGAACTAGAATTCCAAACAATTTGTGAACTGTTGTCATATGTTCGCTCCGACGGGTAGTCAAACGCATATCATTAACACTTCCACCTCATAATCATCTTAGCTCAGAACGTTAACTTCAGCATATTTCCACATTTATTTCATTCAAGTCATTACACAGCTATAGAATTATCAATATGCTTACAATCTGACACTATATTTTCCTTTATTTTCTTAAAAGTCAGAAAATTAGATGGCATATTTTTTTCTTATACATGAACTAGTTGTCATAACTTTAGAACATAACAATTTAAGTTGTAGGGTCAAGGAGTTCAAGAAAGTTTGGCTACCAGTATATATTATTAATTTTGGATGACTTATTTCACTTTATTTTGCCTACGCATATATGAAAATGGCTTAACTGTTTGCTGGGAATCCCTCTTTTCCCATGAAACCGAATGACCTATGTTACGACCCTATGGTAAGAACAAACGTAACAAAAAGAAAGTGAAACCAACAATGTTTGTAAAATCAGCAAACAATTTATTCTAAATAATTAATGTGAAAATCAAAATACACTTACAGTATCGTGTATTAAAATCCAAATAATCCAATAATTATTAGTGTCCTAATCACAAGTCCTGTATATATAGCAACTATAAAATGTTCCGAATGAATGAGTGTTCCAAGTTAATGAATGTTCCAAATGAATCTTCGTAATGAACGAATGTTCTCAATGAATGAGTCTTCGTAATGAACGAATGTTCCGAATGAAAGATTGTTCCGAATGAATGAGTCTGTAATGTTCCGATGTACCAACGATAATGTAATCCAGATCATCTTTAAGAATGTTCACAGGCATCCGAGAATCCTAAATATAATTCCAAATGTTAATGAGTACTCCAGGTAGCTCTGATGAATGGTCCAATAAATAATTCCTTTCGAATTATTTATACAGCAATACAACATTACAACATTATGGGGTAACAAGATTCCAGCACTACTATTATTTCAGACATCTGATGATTCTAGGCTGATCGTAAAAACAGATCTTTTCAACTCAAGATTTAAAATGGAATGAATATAATTCGTATATTCAGGTCTTTTATACATTTTGCAAATTGCACATTTCATAACAGGAAACGTGCCATATTACGACCCAGAATGCAATACTAAATGCGTCTATTTAGTTGAAATATACTGGAAGAATGGTAAACAGCTCTGACCTTGAACAAAAGGTCAGTAAACATGTTGTTTATTTGACTAAAGTACAACTAAACCTAACATTAAATGTGACTTACTATTTGACACAATTTTAAAGTACAGTCATGGGCCAAACGTTTAGGCACATTATAGATTCCCTATACATAATTCCGTAACACCTACTCATAAACTTGGTTGAGGCAGGAAACTACATGCAGGAAACTGGTACCTGGCTTTGGTAGATGTTGCATGATATTGTTTACTGATGCCATTTCACACCTATTGTAATGTACATTTTACGTTTAAGATAAGGTCAAAACTCGTCTATGCGTTTTAAGTGAAACAATTATTTATTAGGTCTGAAGATTAGTTTCTTATGGTTTAGCAGAAACTCCTAATGTCAGAGTTTATAATACGGCATATACGACACATTCCAAGGGCCTGTAATCAACGTATTCAGATTTATTTAAATTAAATTCGCCACATGTTCTCGAGATTTTGATTGCGAACAAATCACTTTCCAGAGAAATGTTTGCTATAATCCACGCACTTAACTGAAAAGGCAATCGATTTCTGACCTTTCTTTAACGCCGGTCTTCAACACCAAAGGGATGTTAATGGCCATACTACGTTTGAAGATAAACATGGATTATAACACCTATATTTATTTTGATTTTAAGACTGAATCATCAAATAAATTACTTTAGACCCCAACATTGTTTTTTAAATTAGATTAAGATGGCTGGCTTTTCCGTGTTAAAGATGCGGCTTGGCGAGGAGTGAGCGACAATTGTCAATAAATACCCAGTAAACACAGAAAAGAAGATGGATTTTATACTTTTATCAACATCGACGAATATCCGAATACATTAAACAAATATTCGATTAGAGAAATTTATTATTCGTTTCAGCTTTATTATTTAGTCCCGATGCAATTGTCATAAAGCGCATTTCACAAGGCCATATTATAGTTGTCGACCTGTTCTGATCGCATGACATAATTCAAGCCCGCATCCTTTCTGTGGCAAGACTGACACGCTAACCACACAGTCAGCGCAGCCCCTCATTATAATGAAAGACGGGCGCTGAAAATAGCATTAAGCATAGTACAAACAAGCAATTAAATACCTTTCCTTTTAATTAATAATGCTATTCATGTAACTCTTGAATGCAAAAAAAAAATCATTCAGTTTTCTTAGCTGTTACATTAATGTTTACGTTGCTATTAGTTATGACACGTGATCGAATCGTTGTAACTTCAGTAAGGTTAGTATAACGTGACAACAACCACGGGCCTAATGGCAGTTCAAAATGGCCTCTATTTACAGAGGAACTTTTTTCTAGCATCCGACAGAAAAGGAAATGGACGTTCCGACCATTGCTGACTTACACTGCTTACCGTCATGTTCATACATTGTATGCATGTTTCGATCATTATTAAATAATCCCGCTTTGTTCGTTCATTTATTAAATTTTGGTTTGTATATTTAAGTGTGGTTTTATACTGCACTAACACTCACGGCAACGTAACATTTGAGGGCACCATAATTAGTTCTAACCTCCACCTAGGAAAAACGAAAACAGGTATAGCATATCGCAGCGGCGATTAGAGATTAGCTGTAAACATATTACATAAGCGATTAACTGTAAACAGATTATTCAATTTATGGCGGGGGTTGGGGGAGAACAATATTCAGTTACGTTTAACATATATAAAAACAGATAATGAAATTAAACACACAGTATATTCACCTGAATACCCTTAATAGGTTACTGGATACCATGGCTAAGATTGAAAATGTTGTTTTATTATAGCAGGTGACATGAATAGGCGTACTAGTGATTTACCTGATTGTGTTGACAGCTACCTGACGATTAGGTGGCTGACACTAATATTGCCCCATATGCATTGTTGCGTCATATATCCCGCATCAGCGAGTACTATATCCGCTTCTTAAACTTATTCTAATGATTTGGGGTTAACGGCAGTGTAGGTCAGGAAAAATGCGTTGAAACATTTACGCTTGTAAATTATATCTCACAGCCGTTGTTACCAGCCATTCTAGATTTCAAAGCTGATTTACTATGTATTCATTCTAATGACCCTTATTTTCTCATTGCAATGTTTACTTGCATGTACTATGAATACTACTGGCGCTAAGTATCGAGCCTACCTGTCTTCCCTTACTTAAGACAGATTTTTTTTGTTCGATCTGCTAAGCAATCAAATAAACTTTCTGAAAGCTTTCACGTGAGGTTGTTTTTGGCCAAATTTGTGATTTGTTGCATCAAATACAATGTTGGTCAAAACTGTATGGATAAACAACTAACTTAGTACACAGCGGGATTGTTTGATGTTGCTCTTCCCATCTTTGATAAACGAGTCCATATAAACTCATCTAGTAAGAATGGTTTGTTGATATTGTTGATAACTTTTCCTACTGTGGTGTGACTTTTACTTTGGCAGTTTCTTTACATAATTATAGGACGTCTTAGAAGGTCAAGGCGAGAAAGTATAATTCAACATGAAAAAGCAGTTGAAACGTTTCATTAACGTATTACTAGAACATTAATATACATTATTCGACAAGGTTGTTATTCTAGTGTTGAATTATGGCTGTGAAGTCAGGGGTTTTCATAAATGGGCTACATTACAGCGTGTTAACTAAGAGAGTCGCATGACTCATGGTTGAGTAATAAGGCAGAGGAGATTCAGTCCTATGCAGACAGGAATGACATGAAGAACTTATATGATGCTCTGAAGACAAACTACGGGCCACAATCATCAGGAATATCTCCAATACTGAGTGTTGACAGCGCCACGCTGCTCACTGACAAAGAAAGGATACTTCAAAGATAGGAAGAACACTTCAACAACATCCTCAATCAACAGTAATCTATCAGCGACGAGGCAATTGATCGACTGCCTCAAGTGGAAATCCAGATAGAAATTACTGATTCTCCAGCGCTGACTGAAACTGTGAAAGCAATTGACCTGCTGTCAAATGGCAAAGCACCTGGAGCAGATGCTATACCAGCACAGAAACTGACTGAACTATTCCAGTCAATGTGGACTCAAGAGACTATACCCCAGGAGTACAAGGATGCATCCATCGTCCACTTGTACAAGCGGAAAGGCAACATACAATCCTGCGACAACCATCTGGGCATCTCCTTGCTGTCAATAGCCGGCAACGCTTTGCCATAATTCTGCTGAATCGCCTTGTGTGTCACATTGAGCAAGGGCTCCTACCTGAGAGTCAATGTGTTTTCAGGAAAGGACGAGGGACCATAGACATGGTGTTTGCAGCTCATCCACTCCAGAAGAAATGCCAGGAACATAAGTCCAACCTGTACACGACATTCATCGACCTGACAAAAGCCTTTCACACAGTCAGCAGTGGAGATCTTTGGACACCAAGACTATTGTATTTTATATTACACACTAACGTGGTCACAAAGACTATTGTAATTTATCTTAGACACTAACGTGGACACCAAGACTAGTGTACTTTATCTTAGACACTAACTTGGACATCAAGACTCTTGTATTTTATCTTAGAAACCAACGTGGACACCAAGACTATTGTATTTTATCTTAGACACTAACGTGGACACCAAGACTATTGTAATTTATCTTAGACACTAAAGTGGACACCAAGACTATTGTAATTTATCTTAGACACTAACGTGGACACCAAGACTATTGTATTTTATCTTAGACACTAACATGGACACCAAGAGTATTGTATTTTATCTTAGACACTAACGTGGACACCAAGACTATTCTATTTTATCTTAGACGCTAACGCGGACACCAAGACTATTGTACTTTATCTTAGACACTAACTTGGACACCAACACTCTTGTATTTTATCTTAGATATTAACTTGGACACCAAGACTATTGTAATTTATCTTAGACACTAACTTGGACATCAAGACTCTTGTATTTTATCTTAGACACTAACCTGGACACAAAGACTATACTAATTTATCTTAGACACTAACGTGGGCACCAAGACTATTGTAATTTATCTTAGACACTAACGAGGACAAAAAGACTATTCTAATTTACCTTAGACACTAACGTGGACACCAAGACTATTGTAATTTATCTTAGACACTAACTCGGACATCAAGCCTCTTGTATTTTATCTTAGACACTAACTTGTCACACCAAGACTCTTGTACTTTATCTTTGACACTAACTTGGACATCAAGACTATTGTATTTTATCTTAGACACTAACTTGGACACCAAGACTATTGTACTTTATCTTAGACACTAACTTGGACACCAAGACTATTGTACTTTATCTTAGACACTAACTTGGACATCAAGTCTCTTGTATTTTATCTTAGACACTAACTTGTCACACCAAGACTCTTGTACTTTATCTTAGACACTAACTTGGACATCAAGACTCTTGTATTTTATCTTTGACACTAACTTGGACATCAAGACTATTGTATTTTATCTTAGACACTAACTTGGACATCAAGACTATTGTACTTTATCTTAGACACTAACTTGGACATCAAGACTCTTGTATTTTATCTTAGACACTAACGTGGACACCAAGACTATTGTAATTTATCTTAGACACTAACGTGGACACCAAGACTATTCTATTTTATCTTAGACACTAACGTGGACACCACGACTATAGTACTTTATCTTAGACAATAACTTAGACACCAACACTCTTGTATTTTATCTTAGACACTAACTTGGACACCAAGACTATTGTAATTTATCTTAGACACTAATTTGGACATCAAGACTCTTGTATTTTATCTTAGACACTAACGTGGACACAAAGACTATTCTAATTTATCTTAGACACTAACGTGGACACCAAGACTATCGTAATTTATCTTAGACACTAACGTGGACACAAAGACTATTCTAATTTACCTTAGACACTAACGTGGACACCAAGACTATTGTAATTTATCTTAGACACTAACTTGGACATCAAGTTTCTTCCATTTTATCTTAGACACTAACTTGTCACACCAAGACTCTTGTACTTTATCTTAGACACTAACGTGGACATCGAGACTCTAGTATTTTATCTTTGACACTAACTTGGACATCAAGACTATTGTACTTTATCTTAGACACTAACTTGGACATCAAGACTATTGTAATTTATCTTAGACACTAACTTGGACACCAAGACTATTGTAATTTATCTTATACACTGACTTGGACATAGAGACTCTTGTATTTTATGTTAGACACTGACTTGGACATGAAGACTATTGTAATTTGTCTTAGACACTAACGTGGACACCAAGACTATTGTAATTTATCTTAGACACTGACTTGGACATCAAGACTCTTGTATTTTTTCTTTGAAACTAACTTGGACATCAAGACTATTGTATTTTATCTTAGACACTGACTTGGACACCAAGACTATTGTAATTTATCTTAGACACTGACTTGGACACCAAGACTCTTGTATTTTATCTTAGACACTAACTTGGACATCAAGACTCTTGTACTTTATCTTAGGCACTAACCTGGACACCAAGACTATTGTATTTCATCTTTGACACTAACTTGGACACCAAGACTATTGTATTTTACCTTTGACACTAACTTGAACAACAAGACTATTGTACTTTGTCTTAGACACTAACTTGGACACCAAGAATATTGTACTTTATCTTAGACACTAACTTGGACACCAAGACTATTGTACTTTATCTTAGACACTAACGTGGACATCAAGACTCTTGTACTTTATCTTAGACACTAACTTGGACACCAAGACTCTTGTACTTTATCTTAGACACTAACGTGGACACCAAGACTCTTGTATTTTATCTTTGACACTAACTTGAACACCAAGACTCTTGTATTTTATCTTAGACACTTTCTTGGACACCAAGTCTATTGCATTTTATCTTAGACACTAACATGGACACCAAGACTATTGTACTTTATCTTAGACACTAACTTGGACACCAAGACTATTGTTTTTTATCTTAGACGCTAACTTGGACACCAAGACTATTGTATTTTATCTTTGACACTAACTTGGACACCAAGACTATTGTATTTTATCTTAGACACTAACTTGGACACCAAGACTCTTGCATTTTATCTTAGACACTAACTTGGACACCAAGACTATTGTACTTTATCTTAGACACTAACTTGGACACCAATACTATTGTACTTTATCTTAGACACTAACGTGGACACCAAGACTATTGTATTTTATCTTTGACACTAACCTGGACACCAAGACTATTGTATTTTATCTTAGACACTAACGAGGACACCAAGACTATTGCATTTTATCTTAGACACTAACTTGGACACCAAGTATATTATATTTTATCTTTGACTCTAACTTGGACATAAAGACTATTGTACTTTATCTTAGACACTAACGTGGACACCAAGACTATTGTATTTTATCTTCGACACTAACGTGGACACCAATACTATTGTACTTTATCTTAGACACTAACTTGGACACCAATACTATTGTACTTTATCTGAGACACTAACTTGGGCATCAAGACTCTTGTACTTTATCTTAGACACTAACGTGGACACCAAGACTATTGTATTTTATCTTTGACACTAACTTGGACACCAAGACTATTGTATTTTATCTTAGACACTAACGTGGACACCAAGACTATTGCATTTTATCTTAGACACTAACTTGGACACCAAGTCTATTGTATTTTATCTTTGACTCTAACTTGGACATAAAGACTCTTGTATTTTATCTTAGAAACTAACTTGGACATCAACACTCTTGTATTTTATCTTAGACACTAACTTTAACATCAACACTCTTGTATTGTATCTTAGACACTAACTTGGACACCAAGACTATTGTACTTTATCTTAGACACTAACTTGGACACCAAGACTCTTGTATTTTATCTTAGACACTAACGTGGACACCAAGGCTATTGTACTTTATCTTAGACACTAACTTCGACATCAAGGCTATTGTACTTTATCTTAGACACTAACTTGGACATCAAGGCTCTTGTATTTTATCTTAGACACTAACTTGGACATCAACACTCTTGTATTTTATCTTAGACACTAACTTGTACATCAAGACTCTTGTATTTTATCTTAGACACTAACTTGGACACCAAGACTATTGTACCTTATCTTAGATACTAACTTGGACACCAAGACTATTGTACTTTATCTTAGACACTAACTTGGACACCATGACTCTTGTATTTTATGTTAGACATTAACTTGGACACCAAGACTCTTGTACTTTATCTTAGACACTAACTTGGACACCAAGACTATTGTACTTTATCTAGACACTAACTTGGACACCAAGACTATTGTGCCTTATCTTAGACACTAACTTGGACATCAAGACTCTTGTATTTTATCTTAGACACTAACGTGAACACCAAGACTCTTGTATTTTATCTTAAACACTAACTTGGACACTAAGACTATTGTTCTTTATCTTAGACACTAACGTGGACACCAAGACTATTGTATTTTATCTTAGACACTAACTTGGACACCAAGACTCTTGTACTTTATCTTAGACACTAACTTTGACACCAAGACTATTGTATTTTATCTTTGACACTAACTTGGATACCAAGACTATTGTACTTTATCTTAGACACTAACATGGACACCAAGACTCTTGTATTTTATCTTAGACACTAACGTGGACACCAATACTATTTTATTTTATCTTTGACACTAACTTGGACACCAAGTCTATTGTACTTTATCTTAGACACTAACTTGGACACCAAGACTCTTGTACTTTATCTTAGTCACTAACGTGCACACCAAGACTCTTGTATTTTATCTTTGACACTAACTTGGACACCAAGACTATTGTACTTTATCTTACACACTAACTTGGACATCAAGACTCTTGTACTTTATCTTAGACACTAACTTGAACACAGAGACTCTTGTATTTTATCTTAGACACTAACTTGGACACCAAGACTATTGTACTTTGTCTTAGACACTAACGTGGACACCAAGACTATTGTACTTTATCTTTGACACTAACTTGGACACCAAGACTATTGTATTTTATCTAAGACATTAACGTGGACACCAAGACTATTGTACTTTATCTTTGACTCTAACTTGGACACCAAGACTATTGTACTTTATCTTAGACACTAACTTGGATACCAAGACTATTGTACTTTATCTTAGACACTAACTTGGACACCAAGACTATTGTACTTTATCTTAGACACTAACGTGGACACCAAGACTATTGTACTTTATCTTAGACACTAACTTGGACACCAAGACTCTTGTATTTTATCTTAGACACTAACTTGGACACCAAGACTCTTGGTCTTTATCTTAGAAACTAACTTGGACACGAAGACTATTGTACTTTATCTTAGACACTAACTTGGACATCAAGACTATTGTACTTTATCTTAGACACTAACTTGGACATCAAGACTCTTGTCTTTTATCTTAAACACTAACTTCGACACCAAGACTCTTGTACTTAATCTTAGAAACAAACTTGGACACCAAGACTATTGTACTTTATCTTAGACACTAACTTTGACATCAAGACTCTTGTATTTTATCTTAGACACTAACTTGGACACCAAGACTCTTGTACTTTATCTTAGACACTAATTGGACACCAAGACTATTGTACTTTATCTTTGACACTAACTTCGACATCAAGACTATTGTACTTTATCTTAGACACTAACTTGGAGATCAAGACTCTTGTATTTTATCTTAGACACTAACTTGGACACCAAGACTCTTGTACTTAATCTTAGACACCAACTTGGACACCAAGACTCTTGTACTTTATCTTAGACACTAACGTTGACACCAAGACTATTGTATTTTATCTTTGACACTAACTTGGACACCAAGTCTCTTGTACTTTATCTTAGACACTAACTTTGACACCAAGACTATTGTATTTTATCGTAGACACTAACTTGGACACCAAGACTATTGTACTTTATCTTAGACACTAACTTGGACACCAAGACTATTGTATTTTATCTTAGACACTAACGTGGACACCAAGACTATTGTATTTTATCTTTGACACTAACTTGGACACCAAGACTCTTGTAATTTATCTTAGACACTAACGTGCACACTAAGACTCTTGTATTTTATCTTTGACATTAACTTGGACACCAAGACTATTGTACTTTATCTTACACACTAACTTGGACACCATTACTATTGCACTTTATCTTGGACACTAACTTGGACATCAAGACTCTTGTACTTTATCTTAGACACTAACTTGTACACAGAGACTCTTGTTTTTTATCTTAGACACTAAGTTGGACACCAAGACTCTTGCATTTTATCTTAGACACTAACTTGGACACCAAGACTATTGTACTTTATCTTAGACACTAACTTGGACACCAAGACTCTTGTACTTTATCTTAGACACTAACGTGGACACCAAGACTATTGTACTTTATCTTAGACACTAACTTGGACACCAAGACAATTGTACTTTATCTTAGACACTAACGTGGACACCAAGACTATTGTACTTTATCTTAGACACTAACTTGGACACCAAGACTATTGTACTTTATCTTAGACACTAACATGGACATCAAGACTATTGTACTTTATCTTTGACACTAACTTGGAGATCAAGACTCTTGTATTTTATCTTAGAGACTAACTTGGACACCAAGAGTCCTGTACTTAATCTTAGACACTAACTTGGACACCAGGACTATTGTACTTTATCTTAGACACTAACTTTGACATCAAGACTCTTGTATTTTATCTTAGACACTAACTTGGACACCAAGACTCTTGTACTTTATCTTAGACACTAATTGGACACCAAGACTATTGTACTTTATCTTTGACACTAACTTGGACACCAAGACTCTTGTACTTTATCTTAGACACTAACGTTGACACCAAGACTATTGTATTTTATCTTTGACACTAACTTGGACGCCAAGACTCTTGTACTTTATCTCAGACACTAACTTTGACACCAAATCTATTGTATTTTATCTTAGACACTATCTTGGACACAAAGACTATTGTACTTTATCTTAGACACTAACTTGGAGATCAAGACTCCTGTATTTTATGTAGACACTAACTTGGACACCAAGACTATTGCATTTTATCTTAGACACTAACTTTGACACCAAGACTATTGTATTTTATCTTAAACACTAACTTGGACACCAAGACTATTGTACTTTATCTTAGACACTGACTTGGACACCAAGACTCTTGTATTTTATCTTAGACACTAACGTGGACACCAAGACTATTGTATTTTATCGTAGACACTAACTTGGACACCAAGACTATTGTACTTTATCTTAGACACTAACTTGGACACCAAGACTATTGTACTTTATCTTAGACACTAACTTGGACACCAAGAGTATTGTACGTTATCTTAGACACTAACTTGGACATCAAGACTATTGTTCTTTATCTTAGACACTAACTTGGACATCAAGTCTCTTGTATTTTATCTTAGACACTAACTTGGACACCAAGACTCTTGTACTTTATCTAAGGCACTAACGTGGACACCAAGACTATTGTACTTTATCTTAGACACTAACTTGGACACCAAGACTATTGTACTTTATCTTAGACACTAACTTGGACACCAAGACTATTGTACTTTATCTTAGACACTAACTTGGAGATCAAGACTCTTGTACTTTATCTTAGACACTAACTTGGATACCAAGACTCTTGTATTTTATCTTAGACACTAACTTGGACATCAAGACTCTTGTACTTTATCTTAGACACTAAGTTGGACAACAAGACTATTGTACTTTATCTTAGACACTAACTTGGACATCAAGACTATTGTATTTTATCTTAGGCACTAACTTGGACATCAACACTCTTGTATTGTGTCTTATACACTAACTTGGACACCAATACTATTGTACTTTATCTTAGACACTAACTTGGACAACAAAACTATTGTACTTTATCTTGGACACTAACTTGGACATCAAGACTCTTGTATTTTATCTTAGACACTAACTTGGACACCAAGACTCTTGTACTTTATCTTAGACACTAACTTGGAGATCCAGACTCCTGTATTTTATCTTAGACACTAACTTGGACACCAAGACTATTGCATTTTATCTTAGACACTAACTTGGACACCAAGACTATTGTACTTTATCTTAGACACTAACTTGGACACCAACACTTTTGTACTTTATCTTAGGCACTATCTTGGACACCAAGACTCTTGTATTTTATCTTTGACACTAATTTGGACACCAAGACTATTTTACTTTATCTTAGACACTAACTTGGACACCAAGACTCTTGTACTTTATCTTAGACACTAACGTGGACACCAAGACTCTTGTATTTTATCTTTGACACTAACTTGGACACCAAGTCTATTGTAACTTATCTTAGACATTAACTTGGACACCAAGACTATTGTACTTTATCTTAGACACTAACTTGGACATCAAGACTCTTGTACTTTATCTTAGACACCAACGTGGACACCAAGACTATTGTAATTTATCGTAGACACTAACTTGGACACCAACACTCTTGTATTTTATCTTAGACATTAACTTGGACACCAAGACTCTTGTATTTTATCTTAGGCACTTACTTGGACACCAAGACTATTGTACTTTATCTTAGACACTAACGTGGACACCAAGACTATTGTATTTTATCTTTGACACTAACTTGGACACCAAGACTATTGTACTTTATCTTAGGCACTAACTTGGACACCAAGACTCTTGTATTTTACCTTATACACTAACTTGGATACCAAGACTATTGTACTTTATCTTAGACACTATCTTGGACACCAAGACTCTTGTATTGTATCTTAGACACTAACGTGGACACCAAGTCTATTGTATTTTATCTTAGACACTAACTTGGACACCAAGACTATTGTACTTTATCTTAGACACTAACTTGGACACCAATACTCTTGTATTTTATCTTAGACACTAACGTGGACACCAAGACTCTTGTACTTTATCTTAGACACTATTTGGACACCAAGACTATTGTATTTTATCTTAAACACTAACTTGGACATCAACACTCTTGTATTTTATCTTAGACACTAACTTGGACATCAACACTCTTGTATTTTATCTTAGACACTAACTTGGACACCAAGTCTATTGTACTTTATCTTAGACACTAACGTGGACACCAAGACTCTTGTTTTTTATCTTAGACACTAACTTGGACACCAAGACTCTTGTATTTTATCTTTGACACTAACTTGGACACCAAGACTATTGTACTTTATCTTAGACACTAACGTGGACACAAAGACTATTGTACTTTATCTTAGACACTAACGTGGACACAAAGACTATTGTATTTTATCTTAGACACTAACTTGGACACCAAGACTATTGTACTTTATCTTAGACACTAACGTGGACACAAAGACTATTGTATTTTATCTTAGACACTAACTTGGACATCAAGACTCTTGTACTTTATCTTAGACACTAACTTGGACACCAAGACTCTTGTACTTTATCTTAGACACTAACTTGGACACCAAGACTATTTTACTTTATCTTAGACACTAATTGGACACCAAGACTATTGTATTTTATCTTAAACACTAACTTGGACATCAACACTCTTGTATTTTATCTTAGACACTAACATGGACATCAACACTCTTGTATTTTATCTTAGACACTAACTTGGACACCAAGACTATTGTACTTTATCTTAGACACTAACGTGGACACCAAGACTCTTGTATTTTATCTTTGACACTAACTTGGACACCAAGACTCTTGTATTTTATCTTAGACACTAACTTGGACACCAAGACTATTGTACTTTATCTTAGACACTAACTTGGACACCAAGACTCTTGTATTTTATCTTAGACACTAACTTGGACACAAGGACTCTTGTATTTTATCTTAGACACTAACTTGGACACCAAGACTATTGTATTTTATATTGCACACTAACTTGGACGCCAAGACTCTTGTATTTTATCTTATACACTAACTTGGACACAGCATATTGATAAATTATAAGAGTTTATGTTGCATTTTCTAACGTAAGATGCATTTGAATGAAATGACTGGAATTTTAGTGTAAGTGACCTTCACAGAACTGATCGAATCCTACCTGTTTACTTAATCATCTTATATGTAAGACGAATTAGCCCGTGGTACCTGTGAAACGTTAAATCATACTTGGACATTCAGCTAACTGAGTTTACGTGCGTTTCAATATGTTTAAAATGGTGGGTCGAGAACTCGACTATATGAAACGCAAAACAAATAATGACTTTGATGGAAACTGCTTATATATGAGGATGCAAGGCATAAGAAAAGTGGTTTGAGTTAGGAATAAGATCTCGTGTAGGTCATTAAATGCTGCAAAATAACATAGCAAGGCCACATATAACATACAACGTAACTGATTTTTCTCTCGAAGATACTGTGATACAGTGGCTAAAGACTTTGACTCGTGACCGCAATAGTGCGGGCTTGATTTATGCGATCAAATCAGCCCGTATCAGTTACGTCTACATGGTGTGTCCTTAGACAGGGCATCTAACTCTACTTGCTTTGGCACGTTCTAACCTTCAAAGTGTTGTGCGGTAATACTTGACAAAAAGCAAAACAAAAACAGCCCCTTTTTTCTCCTCTCTCTCTTTCTCTCTCTCTATCTCTCAACAAGTATGCATTTGTATTTGCACCAGTTAGAAACAGGTAAAGGTTGTCTAAAATATGCTAATATGTCATAATCAAGGGTGATCCAAAAGGTAAATCCAAGATTAGTTTGCTTTTAATATGTAGGGTACCGAGATTTTGTCTCTCTGTGAGATATGTGCACCATACCTTGCTCAAGTTTTTGTAACCCCCCCCCCACCACTACCACACACACACACACACACACACACCTCTTAGTGGTTAATTTAGTTATCAATGACTAGATCAATATTTCGTTCGGTATTATGTCCAACAGCTCAGATATTTAACTAACGACAAAAGGCAGGGACATTACAGTATTCAAAGAAAAAATGAAAAAGGCGACACCGGTATAGCCTGTACACGTATCGGGTGTATGAACCATGAGAAGTAGAGTAAAAATAGTTCATTAATTATATTTCCCGCGTCAGTTTAAGTATGGCTAAATATTTTACCTCTTTCACACCAACGCAGAAGAATTGTTCATTTGGAACAATGAAATTGTTGATTATACACTAGGACAGCTCAATATGTGCATTGATCACAAAAGAGAGAAAAACATCTTATTCCAAGAAAAACGGGAAAACCAACAGCTTTGTATATATACTTCTCTATTGGGAAGTTAACGCCTACTTGTGCCAAGGATTAGTGGAGACACTGGAAGACATCGGGACAATATTTTGTGTACCGCAATTGGAACGCAAATGTGATCAGAATTTAAATTCCTCGTTCTTTGTGATAAAAAATGAAGTATATTATAGCAGATCTTTTATTGTGCAATATGTGCAGAGACTAATTTTAAACAATTATAGTTTAAAGGATATAAGATACGGCTGTTGGAACAAATACTGACTTTGATGGAAAAGGCTTATCTACACATGTGAAGGCACCAGGTATAAGAAAAGTATTTTAAGCAA
Source organism: Margaritifera margaritifera (assembly GCA_029931535.1). NCBI lineage: Eukaryota > Metazoa > Mollusca > Bivalvia > Unionida > Margaritiferidae > Margaritifera > Margaritifera margaritifera. The sequence goes on from JAQPZY010001133.1 coordinate 120,782, forward strand.
TCTCAGTTTCTTATGTAGGTAATTTAAGTCTGCAAAAGAAGATAGCAAGGTCACAGAGATCGTGCCGCTTAGAGGAGCAGCGTTAGTTCAGTTGGTAGAGTGTCAGACTCAATTCAAGGGTCGTGGGTTAAATACCCGCCAAGGTCAGCCCGGGTCAGGTGCCTCTGTGTGTCCTTCTGAAAGGTACTTAGCTCATATGTCCTCAGCATGACATAGCCAATAACACGTTAAAAGTGTCGTTAAAACAATATATATATATATATATATATATATATATATATATATATATATATATATATATATATATATATATATATATATAAAGATAACATAAAACAACCAAAACACAACAAAACAACCAAATCATGCAGCTGAACTTCTCTCTCTCTCTCTCTCTCTGGTCATACGTAAATATTCAATTAAATTTGGCACTAGTTAGAAGCAAATACAGTTTGCTTAAAATATGATAATATTTCATAATCGAGAGTGATGCAACAGGTAAATAGATGACTATTTGTGGTCTAATATGTATGGTATCTACAACTCTTCGCCTTGTGATATGTATGCAAAGGTCCTTCCTCCAGGTCTGCCCCACCAACCATCTCCGCCTGTGTTAGATTTATATATGCTTGGTTAGATTGATATTGTAGTCAATATTATTTCGATATTTTATTCGGTATTATTTCAAACAGCTAAGGTATTTAAGTAATGACAAAGGCAGAATGCCTGCGCTATTCAATGAAATGCGGAAAAGATGACACTGATATAACCTCGAACGTTACGGTGTATGAGCAATATATATATATATATAGTTCTCTAATTATATCTCTTTCGTCATATTTAATACGGCTACATGTATGGCTTCCTTCACGCTAATGTACAATAATGGTACCTCGGAAATAAATTGTTGTTTACACACTAGAACAGAGAAAAAATACATATTCTTCCAAGAAAAGCGGAAATACCAACAGCTCTATATTTATACTTCCATATCTGGAAGTTAACGTCTATCTATGCCGACGTGCCAATAAATAGTGTTAGTCAAAATACGGGTGGTCATGCGGACAAAAAGCTATGGTTGATCTGTTAATATGCCATATTTGTTGGGATTAATTTAAAACAGTTATAGTGTAAAGGATACACAATATAGCTGTTAAAGCAAAATAATGGCTTTGATGAAAAAGGCTTATCTACACATATGAAGGTACAAAATATAAAAAAAGGTTTAAAAATGTACAATTTCTCATCTATGTAATCTAACTCTGAAAAAGAAGAATCCAGTGCCACAGAGAACATGTAGCTTAACTGATCTCTCTCTCTCTCTCTCTCTCTCTCTCTCTCTCTCTCTCTCTCTCTCTCTCGGATTCGCAGCGACCCAGTGATTAAGGCGTTCGACTCGTGACGACAATAGTGCGTGTAGGATTCCCATCATCGGGTCAGCCCGTATCGGATACATCTAACATGGTGTATCCGTGGGCAGGGCACTTAAATTTACTTGCCTTGGCACGTTCAAACTTGTTTTTGTACTGTAATGTTCGAAAAAGTAATGGATTGAAAGAACAGCATCTCTCTCTCTCTCTCTCTCTCTCTCGGCAGTACCGACGCATAATAACTCGCATTTATCACATTCATTTTTAGCAAGTAATAATTATATCATTAGTATTTCCATAACATACTCATTCCTACTAGAACAAAATTAGAAGTAGTCACAGGTAACCCAGTCAAGAGTCTATGCTAGCCAGGGTTCATGCACACTGAACTGTTGTAATCATTTCTCTGGGAAAGGGTGGACGCTATTGGGGTTACTCATGAATACTAATCAGGTTCTTTGTTTGTACAGTTATGTGATTCCGAATGTGGCCTTGCCCTGAATAAGATTTCCATGTACTATTTACTGTTGAACTTGTTTGCAAATATTTTGGCGTAATGTAGTCTTGAAGGTAACTAAGGATGTCATTCAACTGTGAAACAATATAAATGCATTGAAAGGGCAACATGTTCCCTTGCACATTTTAAAAATAGGATCGAACTCGAGACCACAGAGGTGCAAAGTGTGCACCTTACCGTTATATATTTTGCTTTGATCTGGCACCTGCTCTCTGTACCTGCATTCTTCTCTCACTCTCAACCATAATTTATGAATGACATATCTTTGAGTTTGCATATTGCATATTACACACACATACACACACACACATATATATATTGTTACGACTCTATGGTCTAAGAAAAATGTAACAGAAAGAAAGTGAAACCAACAAATCAAGTAAAAAATCAACAAGCAATTTATTACTAGATAATTAAAATGAAAAAAATCAAAAAGTCACTTACAGTAATGTGTTTATGTATCCTAATAATCCAATAAGAATGATTGTTCTAATCACAAGTCCTAAATATAGAATGTGTCCTTGAATGTTATTATGTGCCAATGGTCTCCAAAGTCCTGATGTACTAGAAATCTTGATGTGCTGAAGTCAAAATGAAGTAATCCAAAATCTCTGAATAAGTTCACATAAATTCCAAAATTGTCAATCAAAATCCAAAAGTTTATGAGCACTGTTATAATCCAATGAATAATTAAAATAATTCCTCTCTTAGAATTTGGAATGAATTTTCACAACTGTAATAGCTCTTTACAAGACTGATGGTAATGTCGAACTGAACAAAATGTCTACCAAACATGATATATATAAAGATTGGTCACATGACAGAATGTTCTAGATTGGTCACATGACAGAATGTTCTAGAATATGAGTCATCTTGATGGAATTTTAACTGTAAACAAAATCAACCTTGACCTTCAAATTGAGAAAACATATTGATCAAAACAACCTAATTCAAGGACACTAGTTATACATGTTTTTCCTAACAAACATAAAGATTTAAGCAAATATTAAAGTGAAGAAACATTTATAACCTCCCAAAACACATATACAACATTATATAAACATCATACATAACAATATATATATATACATATATGTATATATATATATATATATATATATATATATATATATATATATGTGTGTGTGTGTGTGTGTGTCTTTGTACGTATGTATGTGTGTATATATCAGTGTATGTAAAAGTCTTTTAGAGTCAATAAATATGAAAGCTTCTGTAGTAAGTTCGTTTGTATAAGTTAATAAGAAAGCTTCTCGAATTTAAATTAATTATAGGTGCACACAAATATTTGTAAATAATTGGCGTTTCTCTGTACATAAGGTAATGAAATATTAATTTACCACGTCTCTACAATAATGAATAAAAATAAAGAAATAAAGAAATAAAAAACACACATTTCAAACTAAATAGAAGTGTTTACCAAAAACAATTAAACCTAAATAAATTAACATTTTAGTAGTAGAAGGGATAATATTCCTTAGCTTGGTTAAATTCCACAATTTCATTTTTAAAAAGCCCCTAATCTTATTTACTAATGATCAGGTGCTATTATGTGAAAAGGAACTCAGTGAAGACAGTTTTAATCTGGTATTTCGTGTCTCTCTTTCTTCTAACCCGCGCCCCCTCCCCCTCTTTATCTTTGTCAAGTGGAGATGAAACTGGAGAATTAGGCAAACAATTATCATGTTTTACCCTAGGCTTGAAATAAAGATTAGTCAACTACACCGTTGTTTATTTGAATAACGTGAGGTGTGTATTGTTTTGTACTATATATCCCTGTGAAAATAGAACCGGCAAATAGTGCTATAAACAACCGAAATAATAGCAAGGATGTAAAATAGAATGCTTGGAATTATTAACTAAAGAAAGTACGTAATACATTCTTTAAATACGAATTGAATAGTATACCTCCACTAGATTAATCATTAAGGAAGTCTTGCATTAAGCGGCATATTAGGAATTACAAGAATTTTAAATATTTATTCTTCTGTCTGTGTGTGTGTGTGCGTGTGTTTCATAATGCATGTTCTTCATTATGCTTTGAGAAAGACCTTGTTTAAGTCGAAACTTAGGGATACTTTGTTGATCATAATTATGTTAACACTTAACAATACATCCAAGTTCACCATGCAATAAGAGAAAATAATGTAACTCAAATTTGACTGATTCATTTTAGTATGTAAAAAATACTTACATTTATTTTTATTTTTTTTCCGAACTAAACTGTGTCCTAGTTTGGGATAATTTGAACTTGCCACAGGTAAGCCGTCGATTCAGCGTATGTTTGTCAAGGTTCACTAGCGGTAAACAATTATGACTTCATAACTAGTTCATTCGTCGCTAATCTTTGCCACAATACCAGATATCTATACCACTCAGAATAAAGGTTTTCCCGCAATATTAAAATCCAACAACATAAACCTAGACTTTATTGGGTAGATTGCTGTCAAATGTTAACAAAATTAGGATATCTCTCTTGCAATCTCTGTATCCCTCTTTCTCTTAAATCTATCTAAATATAGAAATAAAACTAAAAGTATTATCTTCCACACAAGAAATGAGACGAGGATAATTCAATATCATGGTTAGATTTCGAATAACGTCATATATATATATATATATATATATATATATATATATATATATATATATATATATAATTACTGGGTCGACATGCGGGTATGTCTGCTGCGCACGAATGCCTATACGACAACTTTGTAGCATCATTTTTGGTGATGTGTGCATGGTATAGGGGTTGGTGCTTACAGGCAAGGCGATGGGTGCCGTAACCCGCGGATCCGGGTTCGAATCGCCGTAGAGTACGAATTAAAATTCTTTAACCTGTATGATACTATTATTTATTCGTATTTAGAAATTCTGCTAATGTTATCAAGCATTCTCCTGTAGGATCCAGGGATAGCACTTTCCGCTGTTTGGTGTATTGGTGTATATTTGTAATTCCCCCCCCCCTCTCTCTCTCTCTCTCTCTCTCTCTCTCTCTCTCTCTCTCTCTCTATATATATATATATATATATATATATATATATATATATATATATATATATATATATATACATTGTGCGTGTTACCAATTATTCCAATTATTATGTAGACATTTCAGTTTGAGATGGTCACATGCTGTTCTAACTTGGATGTCATACTACAAAAATCTGAAGCAATCGTAAGGATATGAAAATAGAATACCTGGAATTATTTATCTGAACTATAGTATGTACTCAAGGCTCCCCCCAAAAATGTATGTTTAATATTTCCTCTAGATGAGTAAGGAAATTGGTTAATAAACATTATCTTACACTCTCGCAGGGAGAGAAAATATAAAGGGTTCCGTCCATCTGTCCATTAGTCCGTCCGTCACGCTTTCGTTTCCTTGGCATAACTCCAGAACCGTTTATGGTATCTCTATGAAACATAGTACACATGTTAGTCTAGTGGTCCAGATGTGTCCTTTCTTATTTAGAATTTTTTTTTTCAGTTTCAAGAATTTAAACGTTTATGTTCTTTTATCTTTCTTTTCAATATTATCACCTTTCAATGTCAGTTTTCATTCGAGTACTTCCGTTGTTTGTTTGTTTTTTGTTGGGATTTTTTTGGGGGGTGGGGGCGTTTTTTTTTTTTTTCGTTTTGTTTTTTTACCTTAAAGACCAAATGAGCCAATCTGAATCGACACAATATTTTGCTATAACTTGCTAGGATTTATTGCACAATGCACGTAAAGTCAACTGCTTTAGAAAGTTATGATTCTGAATAACATCTTTTTCAAGTTTTGTCAAAAAGTTTTTAAACAAGTGTAACGCTGGCGGAAGTGGGGACTGTATAAAATCCAAATATATATATCCCATGGGATTCCTGGTCTATTATTCAAACTTTATCGTAATAATGACTATTGCTTCGTCCCGTTGTCATGATTTCTTCTCGCATGTTTTGTTGACTACTGAACTGTGAACTTTTTTCCAGGATTTCATAGCCTGGCACACTCAACATTATGTCGCTTTCCAAAGTTTGACTAATCCTGAAAAAGTGTACATGTTTCAGTAAACAATAACAACAATTCTACTACTACTGCTACTACTGATACTACTACTACTACTAATAATAATAATTGTTATTATTATTATTAAAATTTAAAATTATCATATTCGCTGTTAAAGGTAAATAGAGGATTATAGCAACAATTATTTATTTTGATGTGGACTAACATAACTTTACTAATGTGTTAATTTAAAAGACAACGGCGCTCATATTTTAAATAGTATTTATAAAGTGTCCTGTTATTATTGTTCAGGACTATGCGCTGTAAGCTCTAAAACAGAATAAAATGTAACATTATAAACCTGCAACCAGACCGCGTGCCACTTTTCGACGTCTTGCCGATCGATAAGATTTGAGTATATTAATGAATGAGTCAATTCTTTTTACTTTTATCCTCACCTTTCCTTCCCTTTGCAGTTGCATTTGATTATGATGCCACCGTCATAGGTATTACGACAAACTATTATTATCATGTTGTCTGATAGAAACATCGAATCATCATTTGTGCTTGGACATCCTGGATATATAATACATTCAGTACTAAGTAATAAAGAATTCCAAAATTTGCAGTTGTGTCAAGCAATACTGATTTAAATAAAGAAAATATATCAGAAGTTTGAAAAACATGAAGTTATTCAATGTGCAAATAGGTTTTACTTAAGTCTAATCCTATGCCTGGCAAGATTTATGCTTTTACAAATGGTTGAAATATTGTAGCTCTTCTTGGGCATATAGTGCTTTATGATTTAGCTGCCTTTAATTCTTAAGAGCCTTTAGTTCCCTATAGTAACATGTGATTGTTTATTCTGTTAAATGTACGTTTGTATGTATGCGTGTTTGGACGCATGCATCATGTAAACCCATGTAATATTATATGAAGTTGTGTCTGATAGTATATATATATATATATATATATATATATATATATATATATATATATATATATATATATATATATATATATATATATATAAATCTGCAATGTATGTAGGTATGTATATATTCTATACGTGTGCCCATATACACATTAGGGCGGCCGACCTGTACTGGTCTGGGTAGAATTCTGGCTGAGATTCCGGCACACTGCAAAGTGGATTCAAATCATCACCCTTCAGATCTGGCACGCTAACCAGGAAAACACTGCTGTTCCATACACTGCCGTCAAACTGATATAAAGCCTTTACAATATACAACACCAGCTGTGAACAATATTTGTTGACGTCAGTGTCGTTTTTTTAATCATGTAATAAACGTGAATATTTGTAAATGCACGCTTGTGACCTTAAATGAAAGTGATGTAATTAGAACACTCATTATAACGCTAATCCAGTCAAAAGTCCATGATATCTAGATATCGCTCATCATGGATAATTTTTGGAGAACAAAAGCTAATGCGACTGTTTTGACACGAGATATCTAACCGTCTTCCACACTGAGACATTAAAAATTATCAAAATGTAAAGTTGTACGCCGTGTTACCGATCTACGCACATACTTTCTATGTACTTTTCTCATATACTCCTTTGTAAGAATTTTTACAATATCTTTGCATTTTATATTTTGTAGCCATATTACATGTTTACTTTTATTTGAAACCCTTTTTTGTCTTCCCAAATTGTTTCATCTTTATCGTTTGAGCATCAGCCTCTAGGTTAGTTATTATATATTTTCAAGTAATGGACTTCTGCACTTTCAACTTGGTAGTATCGAAATATAGAATGCACTAACTTGAGTCCAGGAGTAGGAATCGACAGAATGCTGACATCTTCTGCAGTTATCAGATGAATCCTGGTCTTCTTCGTTGTAGCACATATTACTAATGAAGCATTTTCCCCTCTTCAATTGGAAAGTGAACACCATAACACTTCATCTATTCTTAATGCTGCAAGCTATGATTTGTGCTTAAAACAACATTGAAGAATCCGTGAAAGTTGCCTTGTCCATAGTGTATCAGCATCTCTTAAAAATAACAATGTACATTCGTCTGATTTTAAAAAGTATCTGATAAAATATTTCGTCACTATGTCTAGCATTTGTATTGCTATTCCGTTGATATTTGTATTCCTCTCGTGAAAGTTTTCAGTGCCTTTTGGGAATTTCGAAGGTAAAATACTGCTATAAAAATCATTTAAATACTAATCACTTTGTTATGCGAATTTCCATTGAATCGATAGTTTCACAAATTGTTGAAAATAGTAGTAATCGTGCTCTAGTATATAGTGTTGATGAAGCAATACATTGTGTAAAGGCAGATTAAAATCAACACTATTTTGCTGAAACAGTATACACACATTTGCATATGCCTAATGTATACGCTAATTGAACCAATGAGCTGTTTTTGCATCTTATTGTTGCCCCTAAGAAAAGTTGTTGAACTGCTGTTTATCTGGCTTTCCTATGGATTTGCTAACAAGTGAAGAATGATAAACGCTTTCAACATAAAGCAGCATTAAAGTCTAAATAGAAAATAAAATGTTCATTGAGTTCGATCCATTGGCGTTTTTTTAGGATGACAAAAGCAAACAGTTGTGATTCGTCAGGTTTTGGAAAGGACACTTGCACAAAAACATCAGGTCATGTCATTCAAATGAAACTATTTCCAGGATATGTAAATATGTGATCATTTTGTGTATTTTATGGCCAAGTTGGTACCTAACATAAGTATTTAAAAAAAACTCTCAACCAAATAAATTTCATCCAAAATTTAGAAAAATGACGGAAATAGATAAGGTGTTTCAGTGTGTATGTATGTATGTAATAGAGTTTCACGGTACCTCGGCACAATAGTGGCTATTTAAGATTCGCTATTAGATATAAGTGATGGATTTTGACCGCGGTTATGAGGTTGCAGACTTTACCGACGGCGTATCAGCTGACCAGCAATGCTAACGTCAACAGTGATTTTGTTCCACTTGTTCGTGAATATCTGCTTCAAAATGGTGTTACAAGACCCTCGTATACACCGAAATATAATCTTGTTAAGCGTCAAATAGTACTCGACCGTTGTGACCACCCTGGTGTAGACATACCAACACGAAGCCAATCTGGGATCATTGCATTGGCACGTGAAAATGTCCGATCGCTGACTACACCACCTTGTGTGAAAACATCCAGGGATTGTTTCTATAACGATAAAGTAATATTCACCGCTGAAAACACACCGGTTAAATTCCCCAACGAATATGTTAAACCCACATTAACTCAACTAAGAAGAGAAAGATCTCAACTGTTATCTAACAAGAACGCACATGTCCGTCAAACAGTTCTTGGACGAAAACGATCATTAGAGGTACAACGCAAAGGTGTAATCGGTGTGTTTCTATATGAGCGTGGTACCAATCCACAGGAACGTATAATCGCCGGAGATCTAAATGTTCCTTTGGAAGATATTTTCTATTATTGCATGGCGATTGTACAACTAAAGAAAAATGCTTGGTTGAAAGTGCGTTCGCGAATGGCACCTGAACAAGGTCAGCCTGTCGAACAATTAGTCTCCACTATAACAATATTAATAAAAGAGTTATAATGGACCCTCGATGTTTTCGACGTGAAAACAATCGAAGCGGAACTGCAACGGCGAGATGCAGTTGTTAAGATAACTGCGTTGCTTATGAGAAATATAAATATATATGTAACATTGTAGATGCTGTTTGTGGAAACGTCGCGATAATAACTGTTGGTTTGGTGTAGCGTGAATCGCAACCACAGGAACTATTAGACACACCAATCGGAGTTGTTGCTGGATCAATAGTAACCGGTGTGACCGTCGGCACTGTTAAAATAATTTAATTACGATTACATCAGCGAGTACGTGTTTGTTTGGAAGTTCTCGCTGCAGCACAAAGGAGCCTCAACAGAATTACCAAGCTGTATTCGATAGCTATCGAAAATAAAAGCATTAGAGCGACCGAGTTCGAGACCGAATTGGTGGAAACAATAAATCACAGGCAACTCGGAGCAAAACACGAAACCGGGTAGTGGATTTGTAAACAGTAAAAGTCGAGTAACTGTTTTGCATAACAGCCCCCCCCCCACACACACACATGTGTGATTATATTGTATGATCCTAAAGAGGGCTGCTCAGTCACCCAGGGGGGCTGCCGAGTTCCACTGCTGCTTCGGTCAAATGAAAAGTGACTCTATGCCTTCAACCGCCTGTGTGCAGGTCTGGATCTACAGCTCCCAGTGTATCCACACCTGCTGCTTTGCAGCTCGCCCATAGCCAGAGGACTTTAAGTGGTGGTGGGAGGGAAATAGTGTCATGACTTGCGCGTGAGTTGGATTTAAGCGAGGGGAAGTTTAGCAGACTCTCTTGTCCAGGCCTGTCTAAAATCTAGCGGCACGACAATGTCGAGACGTCTGGAGACACGTCTGGATGTAGTGGATGGCCATCAGTTCCTACTGCACCTGAGTTGACGATCTGCGCTGTCCACACAGCTCTTGCCATATGCCTTCACAGCCAGGGGATGACATTATCTGCTCGGCCGCCTGATCTACCAGAATAAAATTTCCAGAGGGAGCCAGGTGTAGCTGTCCAATCTTGATCAACAGTTACAGGCAGTACGTTTACTCTTACTTACGGTAGCAGGCTATGCCTGACTTCACACACACACACACACACACACACACACACACACACACACACACACACATATATATATATATATATATATATATAGAGAGAGAGAGAGAGAGAGAGAGAGAGAAAGAGAGAGAGAGAGATAGAGAGAGAGGGGGGAGAGTGAGACAATAAGAGAGCGAATTGATGATTTCAGAGGGTGATCTACCGGCACCACCGAAACATGGAAAAGGTCTCGGTGGTCATGCACGCGAACGTGGACGTAAACGTGAAACAACTAAATTATTCCATGGCAAAACTGAGGGATATAAACTCGCAGGCGAATGCGTGTCTGTGGACCAACTGGTAAATGAATGCATGGATCGGTTTGAAACATAAGTGGGATATGTTGGCACCAATGCACCAAAAGTCGTTAATGAAGCCGCATCGATTTGTCAGCGGTTGCTCAGCAATGATATCATGGACCTGGAGATGTTGATGACATTGATGATTTATACGACGAAAACACCAATGATAAGTTCTGAAGAACTTTCCGTTGAAACATTTCACGTTCTACGTGAAATCTATGTCGCGATGCAGCGTATTATTGTAAATACAACCCCGAATGTTAACTAGATGATCACGATCTCGTCAACAAAACCAGAATTCGATGTGACTGTCTCTACACCAATTACTGCAGGGGAATCCAGCCTACTCGAGAACGCATTGGCGTCGTTGCGAGTTTATTACAGTTGGCCTAATATCCGATCACGTCCTTTTGGTGGTATTGAAGCGAATAATTCATTTGTGCTTTTTCCGCAGACATTGGCGCCACCTGGAATAATACTGAACTTTCCACGGGTGCGTGCGACATGGAATCGATCAATGAAGAGATTCGACGGAATATATCATTGGTTGCCGACAAAGACTCTAAAATTTCCATACGTGAACACGAGCCCACACTCAGCTCTGTCACCGCGATCGAATCTGCACCGTACGCGGTTGATATTGCACGGTCGTCAATAAGATCAATTTTAGGTTGGTCCGAAGACATTCCCGCAGACAAACGATTTGTACGCATGGGATACCATATCGCGCCTGACATTGTCAATATTACCTCAACGATTCATATTAATTTAACATGTGACTCCATCAGTGGCAGCTATGAAAACGGAGCTCTCTCAAGCATGGCTTCTCAAGGTTATATACCGTTTGAGTTCTTCCCAACTGTGCTACCGGGTGAATTGATACCAATCTTCCATGTCACAATCCTCGGTTGACACATATTCGTTTTACTCTTGTGGACCGGACAGACACATGTTGGACCTGCGTGATGAGACCTTGACGATACAACTGAACATTAGAGATCGACGTGCATTTAATATAATGACAATCGTACGTGTAATACCAGTGCGTGTTGTTGATGCAATAAAACCCGTTTACGCGGTATATTACGGAAATGAACTTAGTGATGTTGTCCGGGGATTGTTCACAGGTGCACCCAAAGTGCTATCGGCGTTTTCTGCACTCGCTGCATAGATCTCTAACAAGCTACAATACGAGTCGCTGATAGCATCAAAAACGTCGTTGCGGATCGGTTGAAAAAATCTGGGATTGCGAGCAGTTCAATCGATACGAGATCGACAACGACGGTTAGTAACTCGAGCACCGCGGGTAGAACCAAAAGCAATTACACTTCCATCAAGAGAAACAATGCCCGCACCAGTTAGTAAAATCATCAATGAAGCTGATCAGCAGCATATCGCTTAATCAGCGATTGCAAATTTGGAAATGGGGAGCGGAGTACGGTTGTGGACTGGGCCTGGACGCGGACTTAAGTAGTGAAGCCACCAAGTCCGCCTCAGAAAAAGGTATTATATTAACCAATTAATGTATAAACGTAAACAATGAAAGCATTTAAGGAAATATATGATCCTGCGTTCGACATGGACGTGCCTTTGATGTTAGATCGAAGCGTCCGAGATTATCAGTATTATTCCTACCTGGCAAAACATCCTAATCAAAAAGGTCGAATAGAATTACAAGTACATGATACGTCACTGTATTTTATCCCGTGTGAGGCCTTCTTGGAAATGGATGGACAACTTTTACAACACGACGGCACTAATTACGATGGTGATACCATGGATTTGTTAACAATGTTATTATGGCATTATTTGGCAGCGCAAGTTATTCCATCGATGGAAAGGAAATCGAAGGATGTTTGAGCAATGTCGACGATGCCACGACGATTCTCGGACTCGCCAGATACAGCGATGATTATACCAAGCAATAGTCATTATTACGATAAAGTTTGAATAATAGACCAGGAATCCCATGGGATATATATATATATCTGGATTGCATACAGTCCCCACTTCCGCCAGCGTTACACTTGTTTAAAAACCTTTTGACAAAACTTGTACTAGATGTTATTCAGAATCATAACTTTCTAAAGCAGTTGATTTTACGTGCATTGTGCAATAAATCCTAGCAAGTTATAGCAACATATTGTGTCGATTCATATTGGCTCATTTGGTCTTTAAGGTAAAGAACAAAACAAAAAAAACCCCGCCCCCCCCCCCCAAAAAAAAACAACAAAAAAAACACCAAACAAAAAACAAACAAACAGCGGAAGAACTCGAATGAAAATAGACATTGAAAGGTGATACTATGCACTTGCATGTACGGGTACTAGACAATGGACTTATGACCGCATATGTGCAGAGATCGCAATCTTGTATTTGATACACAACCATAACGGATCCAATATACCTGTTCTGTATTGACATTGACACACAAGAAAGTGAAGCAAGACAGTCGTAATGTAAACGCTATTATTTTAAAAATATAATATGCGTTAGAGTATGTAGTAATAAAGCATATATTCATTCGAAACAATCTTTTTCAATGACTGATTGCAGAAACACCATTTCTTTAAAATTGGGAAGATTGACGAGTTAACAGATATGTCCATAATTAATATCGGTTATTTTACATGCCTCTAAAACGGAGTTATAAAGACTCTTTGTTGCTGCTGTTCGTTTGAGAAAATAAATCGTATAATAGCGAAATATATTTTATGAAGAAATATATATATATATATATATATATATATATATATATATATATATATATATATATATATATATATATAATCTCATCTCAGATTCAGATTATACATACTAGCAGAAGCCTTAAGGATATTGTCTGGATCAGTTTTTTAGGTACCTTGTAGAGTAGATGAATCAATATATATGCTCTGATAAAACAAAACACTAACATTGAGTTGAATGATATATAGCCATGTTATATCAAAAACGCTTTTTCTGACCTTTTCACTTTTAGTACAGGGTTACTTGTTGTTTTGAATCAGTTTTATTCATGTTCATTCTGTTCTCATTTTTTATATATAGCGCAGTTGTTTGTGTTTGTTTTGAACTACAATATTAATCGTTTAATTTATTTTATTTATTATGCATTTCATTTTTATACTAATTATTTTTGCCTCATCATCTTATCATATATTTATTTAACAAAAACAGTACATAATATAATATTTATTGCATTTAAATATGAATCACAAGCTTTTGAATTATTATATATGTATGTGCTCTGTTTTAGCACAATAGTTTGAATTTTTGAAGTAACTGAGAATACTTAAGTGAGTATTATTTACGAATCGCAACATTTTGTGTATTTGGGAAGTAAAACATGCTGTCAAAATGTGTAAGAAATATATTTTGCGATTTTCGTACATCCTCTTTAGATCTTTCTATATATCGTTCTTCCTATATATCTATTTGATTCCTGCAAAATCTGGATAAGACGCCTATAGATATGCTTATTGTTTTGTTTTGTTTTGTTTTTAAATTAGTGATTGTTTGAGTAATAACTATCTTCTTGGATTTTTATTGCCAGATAACTTCAAGTACTATTGCCCAGAAGTAAACACCACGTCTGAGGCATTTATGGTTTAGTCGATTAACTACAGTTTAATTGGACCTAAACTGCAGATTTCTTCTTAAATAATGCATAAATAAATCATTCACTCACTTATAAAGTTATAATCAATACTGACAATCTGGGATATATGTGCAAGAGAAATATAGCACAAAAACGTTTAGAAAATAAAAGCAAAACGTTCAATATTGATCGATGTGTTAAAATTTGCTAAATATGAACTAAATGTACATTTTAATCCCCCCTCCCCCCGCAAGAAAAAAAAATGTCCATGAAAGGATTGAAAATACGGACACGCTTCGCAATTGCTTTCTAGCAACTTCTTACAAGATAAGATGAGAAACATTAAAAAGCAAACATAGTCTCCACATTTATCTCATGGTATTCGTCTCGTCGAAAAAAGTGATCAATTCAGGTTACTTTTTTCTGAAGGCTTGCAGAGCGAAACATGGAACATCTATAATTACACCTTAGGAAGTATTCTTTGCATGCAAACAACAAACAACTAAGATATATCCAAATCGAATACGTTAATCAGATATATTTAATAGCTTTCCATTTTGTTCTGATCGCCTTTGACCCTTTTATGTTCAAGTACCTTTCTTATATTTCTTATAATATATCCAAATTAACATTGACAAGGCACACACAAGTATATATATATATATATATATATATATATATTTAAGTAAAATCAACCGGCATCTTATTTAAGGATGTGTGCAAATAAGGAGGTTAAAGTCACCGCTGAGATTCTTTCATTTTCATCTTAGTTATAATCTACAGAGTAATCAGGTTTTTTTGCATTCCACCAGAAAATAATAAGTTATCCAGGACGTCCTTCCCTGGTAAAGTAAGCAATTTACTTCTTGATAACATGATTATGCTTGAGATAAATGTCGAACCTGTCAAATAGAAAAACACTCAAAAACAAATGGTAAAGACTTGAAAGAAACCTACGGTAGGTACTATTGTTATTTTACGGCGTTTTTTTATAGCTTTGTTAGATATTAGTGATTATTTGTTTGGTTACGGAGAGTCTGTTTGGGAAAATATTTCAGAAACCGACGAATTAGCCAATTACAAAGAGCAGACGTCATAATGTACAGTATTCTCGAGACTTTATGGTAGCATCCATTAATTTTGTTAAAATGGACCCTCAATAATTTTTATAACATAAGGAATTCTCGTGATATTTGCACGTGTTTAGTGATTTGAGATAGAAATTATTCTTTGTATTAGGTGTGTGGGTCGTGTTTCAATGTTCGTGTCGGAAAGCACTAATCCACGGCTTGGAAAGGCTTATTAATGGGTCATACAAATGTGAATCAAGAAAAACCATGCAAGTGCGAAAGGTTCTTGTTCATGTGTGGCTGTTAATTGATTAGAGGAAACCTATTTGTGGTATTTACGCGTTTAACATCTCTTCAGTTGACAACGACTGTTCCTTTGAGATCTTTGGAATTACGAGAAACATCGACATCAAGCCAGCCTCACGCAGGCGTTGCTTCTGGCCTGTTACAAGAAATACTTTCAGGTTGCAGCGGTGATAGATTGGATAGCTTAGTGATATTTATTTTTCAATTTATTTATTTAAGCTAAACCCAAACTATTAGTTAAGGCAACTGGAGAGAAAATGTGCGCTCATGACCGGAGTTATATAATAGTAAAATATTATTGGATAGATTTATTTCATTGTACGAAAGAATATATATATTTTTAGTCTCTATCTATAGGTAAGGAAGTGTGAACCTTTAGGAGTGAATGATGCTGTATTGTTACCAGTGTGACATACATGTGGGGTGGAACTGAGTATACGTATATAGAGATGGCGCTCAAGATTGCATAAACTTGGGTCAGTTACAGACGGTATTATTTTACGAGACAAAAAACCAGTTGAAATGCGTTGTGAGCTAGAAAAGAAATGATTGGAACTGAATAATATCGCATGGGTGAATTACACGCACAATAATGATTTTGTGATGAGATTGTTC
Organism: Margaritifera margaritifera; assembly: GCA_029931535.1. Taxonomy (NCBI): domain Eukaryota; kingdom Metazoa; phylum Mollusca; class Bivalvia; order Unionida; family Margaritiferidae; genus Margaritifera; species Margaritifera margaritifera. Next base: position 137,252 of record JAQPZY010001133.1, read on the forward strand.
TCAGTCATGATTCAGGAATTGTTAGTTTAGTGTGTTTGATTGATAATAGAAGAACTTTAAGACAACTTCCGCTCGCCCCAGTTTGCACTAAGCAGAAATGTGATTATTCCCCTATATTACTTTCCAAACTGTGGAATTTTGACATAATTCCACAGCCATGTACGTGCTCTTGAATAGCAAGCATTAATTGGCAAATTAGTCATTTCTTTTCGCAACACGAACATTCATGGAATGTTGTCTGTTGAATGGTTTAGTTAAGGATGGCACAATGCCGTCAAATGGGTTGAATGGACAAGAGTATTTTATATTTGTTTCTGAGTACTTTATGTGAAGGCAGATGCACCTTTTTATGTGACTTGTTATGGATTAATCGTGTGAAGTATTAACTTCTTTAAGTATTGACCAGAAGTAGTTTGTTTGCTTCTTTGAGCGAGATTATGAAAATTAGGATCGGTTTGTGTGCTTTAGAGAAGAAGTCTTAAATAACGGCATAAACTGTGAAATAGCTGAAAACTGTCATTCACTTAGTGTGCTTTGGCGTAGGATTTTGCCTCTGGAATTTAATAAAATCGTAAAATGTAACATTTTAAATTGTGATTGGTTAGATGATTGTTAACGGGGTGTTCTTTTTTTTGTTGTTTGTTTTGAGTCAGCTTATGTATTAGTTGTGATGTCAATGTGAGGATGCAGTGTCAGCTGATGACGACCATGAATTTGGTGCTGATTAGTATTCGCGTGAAGGTCCTGAGCGACTTGTGGCTTTTGTAGTGATGAGTTGTCCTGCATGAAACGTGATATTTCTTCCCAAGTTCTCGTCGAGTGTAAGCCAGGCGAGCCTGCGTTTTCGACCTGTTAGATTGTTGAGAAGCTTTTGCTACAGTTTACTTTGAAAAATGTTGGTTACCAGCACAACATCATTGATAGTCTACGATGGTTTGTATCATGCGTAGATTGAATAATCAGCTTTCGAAGATCAGTGTTTATTCGGCAAATGATGGAAAACTGTTTTGTGTATATGAAAATTAATTGGCAGCATTGATTATTTGTAGTCATCTATTTGATAGTATTCGTTATGTACTCTCTGGCGTAGGGTTTCTTGGTTCAGCCACAAAATGACCAAACGTCATTGTGGCTTTCTTTTCGAAACATCTTCAGGAGTGACATATAGCACCATGAGTGTAGATCATACGGATGTTGATGGAAAGAGGTTAACTTCCCGAGTAAGCTTCTTTGATATCATGGTAGCGTGAGCTTACACATGTGAGCAAGAGTGTAACCTCTGACGTGAATATCGTCTTTTGATTTCTAAAATTGAATTTGTATGAGAAGATCCTGATACATTTTAATAGACTTGATATGCAAAACATGGCATCCTTAAAAGCACAGTCAATGCAGTGTCATATTGCTTTGAACTCCATACAGTTTCTGGTCGTATGTTTATATCTTTGTCATTTTTAGGGATAACCGTTGTTATGCTTTTTTATTTTGATGGAAATGGCTGACCAGGTGTCTGCCCTCTTGATTCGAAGAGGCATTTTCGTATTTTAATGTTTTGTAATCCTTTTTACGAATCGCCAGTCGGGTTTATGGTTGATACTGAGGGAGTAATCAGTTGTGATTCATGACTAGAAGTATGACGTTTAGGACCACTTGGGGACGAGTGATTTTATGGGGCGTGAGTAATGACACTAGCCTTGGGTATATGATATTTGTATTTACGTTTCTGTTTATAGCTTTGTTAAATTTTAGTGATTATTTTTTTGATTATGCGGAGTTGTTGTAGCAAAGATATTTTTTCAAATCGAGTAATCAGCAAAATAATAGGAGCATACGTCACAATGTACAGTATTCACTAGACTTTATGGTAGCATGGATTAGTTTCGTAACCTGGACACTCCTTAAGGTCTTGACATAATGAAGTCTCAAGATATCTTCAGGTATAAGTGTTTAGTCATTTGAGATAGGACTGATTATGTGTATTAGGCATATGGGTCTTGTTTCTTAGTATGTGGCATGAAATACATGCATATTCATACCCTTTTCTTTCCTTTTACTTCTCTTCTAGGGTTGTATGGGTTATAGGGGTTGTGGGGGTGGGGTGGGGTGGGGGAATCGTGTTGGCTAATAGCTGATTAGGTATTAGGCAGTTAAACGGCGTATTGTTTCCTTGGTGTAGATCTCTTTTCTTGCACTGTACTGTTAGGATTAAAGGAATTATAAGGTGGTAGGGGGTGGTAGTTTTGTTTATAAGGGGGATGGTAGGGGAGTTATAGGGGATTCGCGGTAGTAGGGGCAATTTTAGTTTTAGTAATAAATGGGTTACATTTGTATTTCAGACACCTTCTTTTACATCCTACCCTTGTGCTGATTGGCAAATCTGGGTGTTGGTCAGTTGATAAGTGGCTGTTTTTCAGTCAAAGGGCGTGTTAGTTAGTAGGTGTAGTTGTTATTAGTAGGGGTAGTTTCAACATCACATTTGCCCTTAACCCCATACAGTCTCATGATGTTAAACCCATGTACATGTTTAGCATTACATTTTCCGCGACCCCATAGAGTTCCATAATTTTTTTTTTTTATAGTAACAAACATAAGCTTAATGTTAACTCTCATTCGCCGCACACGGTTCCATCAAGCCATATAGTATCTCCCCCCCCCCCGTCCAAAAGAAATACATGAATAATAATAATAGTAATAATAGCGGGTCATAGTGTTAAGTCCGATAAAGGTCACATCTGACCTTACGGTATCCTCTTAAACTACTAAGTAATAGTTTACTTGGATTGTATGATCCCAAGTAAAGAGAGAACTGGACACGATACAAAGTAGAACAATTATATTCTTGATGCACTCTCTTATATGTCATAAGAGGCAACTAATGGAGACGGGAAGCCAGGTCCGCCTATTGTGGTATGTCCTTGGGCACGGCACTTTACTCTAATTGTCTCGGCATTAAATTAAAGACATTTGTTGTTGTGTCCGAAAACACCAAGCCAAACATTTCGTTCACATAAGCCATCCGTACAAGGGGAGAAAGTACAGAACTACATGTCAAAAAGAGCACTTTCTGCTCAAGATAGAGCAGTTGAATATCTTTTCCAGGCAATTGTCATTCAATGAAAATACATGAAGGTCATATTTCAGTTTTCTTTTAATTTTGTTTCGTTTGAAAAATGTTAATTCCCCTTGTCAGCATAGTGTCCTTTTTCCCTCCATGATACTCCCTCTAACTACGTTCGCGTGTTACAGAATTGAAACGGAGGGTAAAGGAGTAAAGATAATACATTAATATGAGTATGCATCTTTTGTCAGGAAGAAGTGTTTGGCAAAAGGAACTTGAGACAAATCTAATAACACCGACAAATATTCCACGACAATCAATACATTAAAACATCCTAAACCAGTTTGTATGCAGATTCCAATATGTGGATATTTAGAATATTTAGGAATCACATCTAGTTATTTTTTTTTTTTTTTCACAGCACATTATTCACCTGTGCACGCTGCCTAACATAATGCATATGACTCAAAGATGACTATGAGTTCAGTATCTTAAATGACTAAAACTCCTAACATTGCGAAGTCCGCCCTAAGCTCACAAACACAGTGATGATACTGGATTAGCAAAAAGACCTACACGTGTTAACCTTCTGAAGGATATGAAACTTCAGTACAATATGAAGAAGAAACAAAATAAAAAAATAAAGGCATACGTAACGCAACAAGCTTGGACAACGTGGGTGTATGAAGATATGTGTGCAAATTTATGTCATTGTTCAGCGAAGTTCTGCCCTTTGATCATTTTTAGTTTAGTAGGTTTGCATCTTGCCCAAACAAACCGGTGTTATGCAAGCACATCAGGGAAGCATAAAATTTACCTTGTAAGACATGTGGCTTCTTAAAAATTTGTATTGCATGGACTATAAAACAGTGGCTGTTTAAGACAAGTTGTTGCATCATAAAGGTGACATAGAAGTAAAGTTTGACTGTCCATGCATTTTTATGCGTTGCTTTCTCAATAGTTATAACATCAACAAATTAATACAGATCATATTTTGACATGCAAAACGAACACTTAATTCTTATGTTCGTTTCTACTATATTGGAGAATAAGCCAACTCCTCATGCTTTCTGTTTATTTTATTCAAATACTGTGATTCGGAGAATTTGTTTGATGGGCTAAATGATAGGGCTACTATTTGTGAATTGTACGTAATTATTTTATCTAACATATTGCAGATACATGATAACACAGACACACACACGTACACCTTATGTTTTCCTGGTAATCTGTGGCGGTAAGATCTTATTAATCTTGGAACCAAGGAATTTTATTCGGGGAATCGTAATTCTGATCATGAGCAACACAATTTGCTCGTACGTTAACAATTTTGTAGAGCAAACACCAAGCTTTATCTGCAAAAAATAATTTTTAACAAACGTTTCGGCAATATCTAAGCCGATAAATATTGCCCAGAACGACTGCGTCAGACTTTTAAAGAAACCTATCACATATCTTAGCAATATATGCCCAAATAGTATGTATTATTGAAGAAGTAAAATGTATTATATTAGACCAAACGTAATAAAACTTCGATATTATGTCGTTTAAACATTCCAGGATTCAAGTAAGAAAGAACTTTCAATATGAAGATGTACTGCTAAAACTCCTCTATGTAATATTTTAGAGCTGTTACACTGACAATGAATGGAGGACATTTGGTAATCTTTTTCAGATTTGTTTCAATGTCATTGATGATTCATACAACTGTTGATTGCTTCCACCTTAAATTTTGCACTTCAATGCACAAACACAGTCGCTACTCAATCCCCTGGCATAAATCAACGCAAGTTGTATATATACTGTGTTTTATGATGAGAGTTAATTACTGGGTCGCCATGCCATACCAGTGTGTCGGCTATACACGAATTCCTAAATCCTCGACTAGGGTCCACTCCATAAGGGCAAATGGGCGGCTAGTTAAGAGGGTACGGGGTTGGTGCCCGCAGCAAGCCAATGGGTGCCGTAGCACTCAAACCCATGTACAAATCTAATATATAAGACAAATTTAAATAAATGTATTACATGTCTGACAATGTTATTTCTCCATATTATCCTTCTGTATGATCCAGGAAAAACATTTACACTCTGTCTGATGTATATTTGTAACTATCAGAGCGACTGTGAATTTAGATGAGAGCTAATTACTGGGACCAATGCCTATATCATCGAATAGGTTCCATCATTTTTGGGGATGTGCGCTTTTTCGAGATATTGTAAGGGCCAATAAGTGCAGGCAAGGCGATGGGTACCTTAACCCGCTTAACTTGGTTCCAAATGTATGTAGGGGACGAATTATAACATTTTACTAGAAGGTGAGCAGAGAGACTGCCAGTAAATTATTAAATACCACAAAAGGAAATGTTTCGTGTTATGTGCAAACAATACTTAGTCAATATTGATCGAGTTGTTTCAGTGTCATTGTTATAACATCAACATTGACCTTATGCGGCTATTACTCTGTTGAGAAGATGTTTGATGAAATTGATAAGGACCACATTCAACAGCATAAACAAAACAAACAAAATTAAAAACAAATATACAATGCAGCTTGCCCTAATGGATATTTCAATATAAAAGGCACCCATTGATAAACGCATATATTTAAATGTTCAGGCTACTTGTATGATCAGTGTATCTATAGTGATGCCAGTTCTATTTCAATACGGTACACTATAGCAATCTGCACAAGAATAGTGCTCATGACAACCAGGATCGTTTCGGTTGTCACATGTAAGAAGTCATTAATTAGATATAACGCACACTTTGAAGATTGATGTGAAGAAGACAAATTTGTTAAATGTCGCTGTACTAAATTGTTGGAAAATTTCGGATGTTCTTTCTATCAATGTAGTAATACAGCGTATTGGTCGCATACAACGATTTTTTTGTTTTCGAGCTATGGAACCAGACCATGTATCGTGGAATATTAAATACCATATTCGGTCACATCTACTTATTATATTATGAGCTACAGAATCAGCCTATATATGGTGGTATATTGAATACCGTATTTCAAATATTTAAAGTTGCTGATAGGATGAAAATAATTAGCGGATAAAGGTGATTGAAATCTTTCGAAAGACGCTTAATTATGGGTAAATTGTACGCAATGGTTTGCTTGAACTTTAAACCATTTTAATTTTATCGCTGTCGACACACCTCACATACATTATTGGATGTAAACGGGGAGATCTCATCAGGCCGGATTTTTCAAGGGGGCATATGCAAAGGCATTTATTATCAACAATGAGGCACGCAGCATATAATTTCCATTATGCAACAAGTTCCTCTAAGATAGATCGTTCATAGGGTGTAACCGTTTTAAGCCGATCTAACAAAAAAAAAAAAAAAGCATAGAAATTTGGCCAAACATTAATATTACGGATTAAGTAAACTGATATATTTCTCCGTGGATGTTTAAAAAACATGAAGTTCGCTGCTTGGCAGGAAATAACTACCATGAAAAAGAAAATGATGTAATTAATCAGGAAAACATTACAGGTGGGTAAATGACACACAACAGTAGGCTTTAACCTAAATCCAATTTATTTTTACACCTGTTGGCGAGCAAGCACTCTCTGATGTAAACAGTGAGATCTCACAGGACAGGATTTTCATAGTGGGCACCTACATGTTTTTTTTTGGTTTTTTAATTATAATTATTATTTTTATTAGCAGCATATACTTTTCATCACTTTAAAACTTTACTCTTGGATAGCAGGGGCTGATCTATAAATATCGTTGGGTAGGGGTGCTAAACAAGCCCCCGGAAGCTCTTGCATTTTAAGCGTATCCAGTGCAGTGTTAAAATTCCAACGGTAAATTAAACTTACTGTAGGAAACATTCCAGTTGTTCCGCACTAACTTTGATGCGCGAGACGAACGGGAGTAAGAGGTTCGATCCAGCTTCACCCCCTCCTGGGTCCGCCTATGCATATATCATGCACACAATGTTACCGTGTTTAGCTGATCCTAACACAAAATATCAGTCATGAATACTACGTCCTATGAAAATTGAGTAGGTTTTTTGTGCCCTATATTCGTTTTAGTGTTATTGTCATGAGCACATAATGGCAAATATTTATGCAAGTGGACGTTTTTTGCCTGAAAAAAATTATATTAGTAGGTTGTAAAGAAATGTTTCACTTGTGAAGTGGAAATATTTCTTATTGTCACTTGTAGCATCATCACTCGTGAGAATATAATGCTTCCAATTCAATAAAAAATATTTCCTTATATATATTCATAAAAAGTAGAAATCCTATATATGCCATATTATTGAAAATATTAAAAAGATCACTTCTTTTTTAGAGTCTAATGAGAGTAAATTCAGTAGCATTCAGTATATACGAGTAGTAAATACATGCCACTTAATGAAACCATTATTTATTTGTATTGTAGTTTTTGTATTGTTTTTGTATGAACAAAGTATATCACAAAGTGGTGCTACAGGATGTCTATCGCTCAGCGATACAATTAACTGTGATTTAAACCTCACAAATACTCTTGTTATAAATTTACGCGATCGAGCTAAATTAATTAATGCAGTACTTTGTCCAAATAAGTACTGATACTAATTTACGCAACACTTTGGAGGATAATAATGTGAAAAATGTCAAACTATGGAGAGAACGTATTGATAATAAATTATCAAATATAGAACATAGATTAAGCTAATATGTCACACTGTCAACCAACGTCATATATGTATATTAATACTTTTTTTGGTGTTATGCATGTAACGATTGTATGACTTGAGTACATTTATTTATTGGTAAATTTGCTTTTGATTAAATAAACAATCTTGGTATTTTTCGAATTTCGATTTTTTATTTGCAACACATTTTTTTTTCCTTTACAGACTTTTGTTTGGTCGTTGTCTATAGCCACTGAAGACAGTTTTGACCTTACTCTATAAAACTCTTTAATAAGAACATCATGAAACTAAACCTCAAGAATTCCACACACTTTCTTCTTCATTTGTGTGATATCATACATGTTGGCCTTTGTTTAGTCACTGGTGTCATACAACTTCATGTTTTCCTTCGTGTCAATGTAAAGTATTTATATATCAACATAAATACACGCTGAATCTGTATCAATAATAAGTAGATTTGTTTCGGCGTATATGTGCGTTAGCATGCTAATTTCACCCTTATTTCGGCCTCTGTTACCACGAACATGCCATGGTCCACTCAAGTTTAAGTTATACACCTGATGCATGTAAACCTGCAGCATGGGCTAGACCTAGTGTACTATAACAATGAGCAAAGTCTAGTTTGCAATCGTTCACACATATATTATAAAACTCTTACACAGTGTCAGGTACGAATAAAGTAGCTGTCATTACATAATATTCATAAAGATCTTAAATGGTGAAAATCTGATTTGAAATTAAAGTATTGCATGACATCTGGTGCATCCTGGAAATCGCCTTTAGATATATTTGAATCATTCTGTGAGTAGCAAAACTTTTCTATAGGAGTTATAGCTATTATTGCTACCCATGTATTCATTTGAGTAAATGTAATTTCTGAAATATTTAGGCAGCATATTCCTCAGATGTTTCAGTGCTTCCGTAAATGTTGCATAACACAAATTTTAGCCAGTTGTCATTTTGATCTTCACATTAATCTCAAACTGTCTACAAATCCGATTGTCCTTTTAACTGTTAATTATGTTCCTTCATACATGTTTTTACATATGAAAACTTATCTGCATTGTATGTACTTCTCGACGTTATTCAGTGTTATTTGTACCGCTGCATCTGGGTCAGTATTTAACCAGTGTATTGATAAATAATGTCTGTCATAACCAGACAAGTTGTGAATAATATATGGTATATATTTTGTAAATTCTAAAATTAAGATTCCATTCGTTATGTGCTGGATCTCTGAACCGCCTGTTAAGTCATCATAATGGAAAACATTGCTTTCAGTTTTCACCCTCACAAATGTAACATTTATCTGTTAAATTAATTTTTTTTCATCTTCTTCTGTGAACAGCATGGGTTTGCAAATTTAGGTCTTAAATACTACACTAACTTTGCAATTTTAATCAACCCATTCTAAAATGCTCGGATACAAACTGTATATCTGTAAACTAATGGTTTATTTATCTGTAGATTGATCTATGGCATATATAAAATGTTGATGGAATCCCTGTGATTCGTGTAAAGGACCATATCGGAAATTCGCAAAGCATCATGAATAAAATATTTTGAATGACACCAGAATTACAAACACAACAATCTGAAACATATTTGAACATCCTCTGTAAGTACATATAACTTACAATGCACACGTGTATATATATATATATATATATATATGTAACTAAGAATTTGCTGCATAAAAATAATATATGTATCATATAATTGATGCGTATGAATACAAGAAAATTAAAATAGCTGCGTGTAATTAAATGTCACTTAGAATTACTGCATGTATATGCATGCAACTTATACTTTTTGCTTATACATACATGTATCTTAAAATGTATATATGTAGATACACGCAGCTTAGAATTGTTGCTTGTAAATACATGCAAGTTAGACTTGAATGCATGTAAATACATGTAATTTGGAATTGCTGCATATAAATAATGTAATCACATATAACACAGAATTGATGCTTGTCAAAATATGTAATGCAAATTTGCTGCGTATAAGTACAAGTAACTTAAAATGTTTGCATTTAAATACATGTAACTCAAAATTGCTGCAAAATCTCTTTAAATAAATATTTACATTTGTGCAGAACAAATGTGTGCAACGAGATAGTATTTTACATGTAGCTTGATTCACCCTGAGATTCCACAGTCAAACGTAGGTCACAATGAAATAATTGAAAATTACCAGCAACTGCGTGATGTTGTTTGATCAGGCACAATGTAAGCAGGTGATATGTGGAATTCTGCTGATAAAAAAACATGATAAATTGACAAAGAATTATTATCAAATGAATTGCAAAAAAATGTATTTTCACACACATTAATTAGTTGCCTTCCACATAGGTTACAACGTCATTCAAAGCATCATGGGATGACAGTCCTATGCCCCTATATCCCTGAAAACTAAAAATGGTTACTGGAAAAATAATTTATTTTTATTTAAATACCATATATTCATTCAAAAGTAATTTTGACAATAATACGTTTTTGAGAGAGTTTTCCGCATACTTGTTCTTGCCGATCAAGTAAAATAAAAGTATTTGAATCATCATCCTTGAGGATGCATAATTTATCTTGTAGAACACGTTGGTTCTCTTTTGGCTCGAATTCAATGACCATTTATTAAGACAATCATGCTGTTTTTGATCAACTGAACAATTAGATAAAAAGTATTCCCTGTCCGCTTTATTAGTCAGTGAGCATATGCCAATGTATATGTGGACATATACAAGTATCAATAAAAACACTTATGGTTGCCCTAGATTGATAAAATATACCAGTGATGTCGTCAAATGTTCCTGGTTAGCGATGAGGCTCTCACACTCATTCAGTTTTCTCACATTCTCAATTTAGTTTGTCTGAGATGTATGTCTCTGAATTGTTTTACACTTTTGATTCACTAGATTCATTATATGTTTGATTCTAATTTGCCATGTGATGCGAATTGTTCTCAGTGTGAGCCTAATTCACCGTGTGAACCAAACTCTATGTTTGGTTCAATGGAGATTTGTGCACTACGAGTACATGAATCACAATTAGGTGATTTATGATCATCTTGTATAGTACCATGGTATGCATCAGTTGTCGTTCTCAGCGTATCATTTGTTCCTAAATCATCAGCGGATTTTTCAACATTTGTAGGAAGAGGCGATACACGGGGATGTTTCGTGGTTAATATTGCTACTACTATTACTATCACAATCCCAGAAACGGCCAGCACAACACAAAGCACGATCACTATAATGATTTCACGTGAAAGCCCGCTGGAGTCAGATGCACCTGAAAAAAGTGACAGATTTTTTTATATTGTTAAAAAGCATCCGATACTGCTAAATATATTCAACTTCTATACATAGACTCTCTTGGAATTTGTTACATTTATTTCCTATAGAAGTGAACGCCTCTCATATGCTAATCGAGGAATTCCAGATTCAGTATGATAAATCTGGAGAGGGATGTTCAAGCATCCGCAGCTTTTCCTATATAAACCAAACAGACTTCTCTGGAGATTAAGACGAAGTTTGCGTTAAAACCAAGCGGTGTCAAGCTATCAAGATTTTACAGAACTTGTAACTTGCATGCGAAATATAAACAGATGCCATTTCCAGTCAGATTTCCTTCCATTGAGAAAAGGTACCAATCAGCTTTTAGACTAACCCTAATCAGAATTATTATCAACGAGAATAGAAGTTTGTCTCCTATTAATACATATGGAAATAAAAATATTATTGAATCTGTATATATTATTCAATACTAACTTATCGAAAGCAATATTTTTTATTACAGACTGAGGGTCAATTTAAAACCTTTATATTTCCAAATATTGTATTTATCCCAAAAATAAGTCGGTAAAATCTGACACATACTATGGCGGAGAGTAATTTGAAGAGAGTGCATCATGCAAGGCCATGATATTGCATGAAGAATATCTACATGGGCATATGCATATGTGATTTTGCCACGTGCACCTTTGCCTAGTTGAAAACATTTTAATTGACTCCGACCGAATCCTAAACTTTTTCTAAAATTTCAAGATGAATATTGTTATGCATCATGTTTATATAATATTATAAATATTTCAGGAAATTATAAATGTTTCTTGACTTTAATATGTACATAAACCTTAATGTTAAGTATAATGTTGACATGTTTAGCTATTACCCTTGAATTAGGTTGTTTACTTAGTATTTGAGTTCGAGGACGGTTTTGGTAAACAAGTTGTTTATTCCATTTAAGGTTAGGGTTGATTTTGTTTACAGATAAAACCAGAATTTCCTCGAGAGTTACGTGTCAAAAGTCACATGCACCATATACTATTCTAGAACATTATGTCATGTGACCTATCTTTATATTTACCATGTTTAGTGGACAGTTTCTCAGTTTCGACCTTACCATCAGTCTTTTAAAGAATAATTACAATTGTGAAAAATCATTCCAAATTCAGAGCGAAATTATTTAAAATATTCATAGGATTATAAAACTGCTCATAGACTTTTGGATTTTTGGATTTTTAACTGATGATTTTGTGATTTATGTGAACTTATCAAAGACATTCTGGAGTACTTCATTTTGGCACATCAGCACATTAAAGATTATTGGCACATCAGCACATTCAAGGATACAGTAATTCATTCGGAACATTCAATATTTAGGACATGTGATCAGGACACTTAGGGTTATTGGATTATTTGGATTTTAATTCACCTTACTGTAAGTGTCTTTTGATTTTCATTTTTATTATCTAGAAATAAATTGCTTGTTGATTTTTACTTGATTTGTTGTTTTCGCTTTCTTTCTGTTACATTTTTGTTAGACCATAGAGTCGTAACAGTATTATCTGATTAATTTGAAATGAAGGTTCTATAATCATTAAAAAGCAGCACTGCTCATGATTGTATTAGTCATTGAAGTTACAGGAGGTAGAACTATATGTCATGCTGCATATTTTCGGAAAATATAAGCTTCTGGTTGTTTTAGTTAAAGATAATGTCTGTGAGGTAATTATGGAATGTATGTTGATGTAGCCTTACTACGAGAGTTCTTGCATCGTAGTGCTATGTTAGGAAAGTTACTGGAAGTGATTTACCCTTTTTTCATAGCGACTCTCGTCGTTTTATACAGCTTATTTAGCTTTAATCATTCTGTTTAATGTACTGAATCTGTTTTGAAAAATCACTCCTTCTTAAAATAAAAATGGTCCTTAAAGAAAGGTCATATTTCAGGAGAGGTGGCCCCAGTTGATATCATCAGAACATTTCAAACATTGATCAAGGTATTAGGAATATGCTTGTACTAATATAGGTTGCTTCCAAATATTGGTCACTATTGTCGGATAGTATTTATGCCCTTCTCAGTGATCATACGGCACAGAACCAATTGTGAAGATTATGTACTGGTAAATGTTGTGCATGTATGTAAAATTTAAGTGATTTTCATTTGAGGAAAGGCATGTAAATTGTACAAACCTGTTTTACTGCAGCCTTGTGTACTTGTACAGTTACATATATAACTGCCAATCGAATTTATACATTCCTCATCACCAGGACATATAATGATCTTGCATTCATCTAGGTCTGCAAAAAGAAATTTCATTTATTCTGGAATGTGCACATCCATACATTAGAAATAACATACTCTTTAGTGGTGGATGTGAACAAAATATTAAAGCGCCATGTATTATTGGATTCGAATGAAAATAATATGTTTGTGCAGCATGAGGATAAGTATCTTTGAAAATAGTAATTATGTATTCGCTACCTATCGTATCTATCTCTAAATTTGATACGCTTGGAGTTAAAGCTCTCTCATTAGCAGTCTGCTTAGTAATGCATATTTTTGTTGTTCGGCATTAGGCTGATACTATTTATCATCCCCACTTTCGCGTGGGCTACTAAAACCATCTATTCAGCAGTCTGACAGTCACCCCCCCCCCCCTTTCATCGAATTTCGTAGCAGGCGACTGATTGGGCAATATTTTGCCCTGGAATGCAATCCGTGATTATGTTATAGCTGTGAATGTCTTGGACATTTCAAAAGAGTTTAGTTTACATCACACATATGACATTTTCTGATGGAGGCTTTATCCCTTTTTCCCTCTATCTTTGTTTTGTATGTTATTTTGTGGATACCTAAATTTACTCGACACAATATTGCTAGGATTATGATGATGTTCAGTTTAACCTTATGTATGCATACATAGCATCTCTCCGTGACTCTATCTCCTTCTTAGCTGCTGGGTGGAAATTCACCAAATTAGATAAATAGGTTGCCACTATGGTAGCTATCTGCGAGTGGGAAACGATCTTTTGGTCCCCCACCATATGGTCCCTGGTAGGAGTTCAGAGATCACTTACACAGACATTGCAATTACAGTGACTATTGTAATATTTTTCAAAAACTCTATACATGCAAATGCTGCTGTGAGACAAACATGAAACTGAATTTGGGTTACAGTCTATATGTCACGGTCTGGCGAGAGGAGTTGGATATGGAGTAGGAGAGGGGGAACATGTGGCAAAGTGGGAAAAAAAAAACGTTGAAATTTACCAAGGCGAACCATGGAAGTAGTTTTATCTTCTTTTTCTACAGTTTAAGAATTTCTTTTAAAAATTATATTAAAATAATGTAGGATGTTTAAGTTCTCAAAGATTGTTTGCTTTATCTATTAGATTGTTTCAAAACAAAACTTATCGCTGTCTTGAGATCTATCATTTTTATTTAATTACAGTTGCCATAAATTATTTACTATGCTTCACGACACATGTGCGACGGCAGGTAGTGCTAGATCTCAACGGCGCAGAGTGTCCTATATTTTCAACATCATTATATGTGAGACCACGATACTATTTCCAAAGTCGACGGGAATCACAGATTTTTATCTTGAAACATTTTAGTAGAAAACATAAGTCATTTATGACTTACATATCATGCTGCATAAACTTATGTAACCGAGCGTTCGGCATTTAGTCAGTTTCTCATTCAACAATAAATTAATGATTATTAAGATTTGTGAATGGATCAATAATGGTAAGTTCTGTATCATCACATCAAAAATAAGTCAGCATTAGGTGGCTATACAAAAGCTATGCATGTATGTCAATTTCTCGGGGCTGTTACTTAAATGGCCGCTAATGAGACTGCAGTAATAAATTTGTGTATAATGATATCTTATGGCGAGTAGTGGTCAATGCTAATGATTAAATGGGAAAATGGCTGCGTCCATTCATGTTTGTTATTGTTGCTGAAATCTGGGTATAAAATGTCAGGTAAACCTTTCTGTGTAAAACGTCATGTAAACGTTTCTGTAACGGACATCCTATATGAACTGTCCACAGAGTAACTAGGTACGCACCCCTTGAAAAATGTATTAGAAAAGTAACACAAAAAAATTAGAAAAAAGACACCATCAAATGAAAAACATTGTATTCCCAAACTGTCTATAATTTTCTTTCAAAGCTATCACAAGGCCATGCTACCCACGGTTACTTGTTGGCATTGGTATAAACAGCTGATCGTTTTGATAACGTAGTAAATCCAACACTCCTTTTTACAAAGATATTCCAGGATGCTGCCAGGGACACAATACCAAAACATTCTGCGATTCCTAAACGTGTGAGAAAACTATGATGCATGCAAAGATGCTATTAGGAAACGGAAAAAGGTCCTTAAATATTTCAATGACAATCCAACAACCGAAAAGCTGAATAATTATCGTATATACGGAACTAAACAGCCTATGTCTCTAGGTTCCTCTATTAAATCAGCATGGAATATAGTACGACAAATCATTGAAATACAAAAAGTAGCTGTATCAAGCATTTAAAATAATCTGATGAAATGGTCCCAACCGTACCAGAAATCTCAAAAACTCTTGCCGAAACATTGTCTACGAACTTCTTACAAGAGAATTATTCTGGAACCTTCCGCCGTGTGAAACACTTGAAAGAAAAGGTTCCTTTTTTCCAAATCTGCTAATGATGAAGATTACAATAAACTGTTCACTCTCGGAGAGTTACAAAACTCTCTTGATCGAGACCATGACACTTCAGCAGGACCAGATGATATCCACTATCAACGTTACAAACACTTACCCGACACAGCCCTAAATACACTGCTAAATATTTCCAACACAGTGTGGGAACTGGACACGTCCCGCAGTTTTGACAAGAAGCAGCGGTGATACCCATACCCAAACTTGGAAAAGACTAAACCGACCCTCCAACTATCGTCCCATAGCATTAACAAGTTGTATTTGCAAAACCATGGAACGGGTGATAACCAATCGACTACACTGGTATCTCGAATCCAACAACTTACTATCTGACGTTCAGTGTGGATTCCGACGCCAGAGAAGTACAATAGGCTATCTTGTCAGACTTGAAGGATTTATTAGAGATGCCTTCATAAAGAAAGTACATATAGTTGCCGTCGTTTTCGACTTAGAGAAAGCTTATGACACCACATGCAACCATTCAACGTAGGTCTAAGGAGCGCCTGCCTAACTTTATTTCCAGTTATTTGAAAGATAGAACTTCAGAGTTAAAGTAGGTAGCACCCTTTCTAAAATCTATCCTCAGCAGATGGGTGTACCTCAGAGCAACATATTGTCAGTCACCATGTTGAACATCAAAATTAACAACATAGTAAAATGTCTTAAGCCAGGAACTGACTGCTTATTATATGTTGACGACTTTATGATCTGCTATATATCAAAAAGAGTATGCATACTCTTGAACATCAACTACAGATGAGCATAAACAGAGTTCATAAATCGGCAGAAGAAAACGTTTTCAAATTTTCGAAATAAAAAATAACTATATGTATTTCTGCCGAATATATTGTATTCATGATGACCCAAAGCTCAATCTTGACAGTTATCTTGTCCCTGTTGTGAAGGAGAACAGAGTTTTAGGCCTTTTTTTTGGGGGGGGGGGAGGGGGGACTGTAAACTAACTTTTCCTCCTCATATTAGATATCTCAAAGACAAATGTCACAAAGCTCTTGATTTAATACGTGGCAGACAGATTGGGTAGCTGATCGAAAGGTCTTGCTCCGGCTATACAGGCCATTAATAAGATAGGAACTTGACTATGGCTCGATTGTGATTAGCTTGTAAATCCTACCTCCATATGCTTGATCTGATACACAATCAGAGATTTAGACTCTGTTTGGGTGCATTGAGAACTTCCCCTTCAGAAAGCCTCAATGCTGAGGCAAATGAACCATCAAATTATCTCATACGAATTAAATTGGCTTTTCAGTATGCTACCAACAAATCTTCTAATCCATCTAATCCCGCATACAATGTAGTGTTTAGGCCTAAATACCACACTTTGTACGCTCAGAAACTAAACGTTATTCCACCTTATGGCATACGAATTGGTTCCCACTTAAAAACAGCAAAAATCAATGTTGGAAACATTGCAAAAGTCTGTATTCCCAAATCACCAATTCGGTTATCAAAACCTATTAAAATTATTTTTGACTTTTGGAATTAGAAAAGTCTTCAACAAATCGTCTCCCTTTTCAGAGTAAATTCGATTAAATCAAAGCATCCTACTGTAGGCATACGTCCCTATATACAGACGGCTCGAAAGATGAAGTTGGAGCTGCCATAGCGATACCCCAGGGCACCATCTCGAGCCGATTTAAAATAAAGCCTCCTTTTTTTATTGCAGAAATTATATCCATACTCGCAGCTTTGAACTATATCGAAACCTCTCAAAAAAATAAATTACATCATCCTGTCGGATTCCTTTCCAAATTGAAAGCCTTGCATAATTTTCAATTTGATAACCGTTAATATCCCAGATGTTAGAGAAACATGATGTTCTCATACAGTCTGGGGAAAGTGTTATGTACTGCTGGCTGCCTAGTCACATTGGCATAAATGGTAATAAAAGGGCAGATAAAGCAGCCAAAAACTGCCCAACAAACCACCGTTTCCGAATGGACGATTCCATATACTGACTTGAAATATTGATAAAACAGCATGTTCGTCATACTTGGCAAACTATGTGGAATGAAAAGTCCACAAACAATCTTAAGAACATCAAACCCATTATAAGTGAGTGGTATCCCTCGTATACAACAAACCGGAGAGATGATTTGGTATTGTGCCGATCGCGTATCGGACACATACCTGACTCATGCATACCTCTTAAAGAGTGAACCTGGTCCGAAGTGTATACCGTGCCACTGTCCACTAACAGTAGAGCACATTCCTGTCGAAAGTGTCGATTTCCACCCGGTGATACAGAAGCATTATGACGTGAACTGCTGGAAGAAACTGTAAGAGGATGTACCACCCGAGAAAATCTTATCATTTTTAAGGGTTGTGGTTGATACAAGAAATTGTCATCACGTTTTAGAGATTTTAAATGTGTTACCTTTGTCTGTTATTTGTGCGTTCTACACAATGTTTACATTTTTATGTTTTATATTTTATCTTGTGCTTAGCTATAGGTTTATTGGGAAGGCTTTATCTTTCTAATTTTTGTGGAATTCATTTTTTACATTTTTCGAACATAACCATTTGTTGGCACTTTTTTAATGAGGTGCCGTAAGCACTGCTAGATACATACAAGCATTGGTATAAATGTAAGCGACGTTAGGGAAGCTTTAGATAAACACCAATAACCGGTTGAAAGTGCAATTTAAAATTTCCTTAAGCTATACTTTAGTGAATGATTTTAGTTATATCATCATAATGTATTCAGTAAACATCTTGCGATATACATTAGCTTCATGTTTGTTGTTTTATCTTTTTTATAGGTCGTGACTTGATATGTACCATGTTTCAAGTTGTCATGAAATACGTATCCCTTGATTTATCAACTTTACCCGTGCAGTCCATAGCTGTTCTGTTATAAATATAACCGCTGGGACAGACACATGCATATTCGCCTTGTAGGTTCATGCAGGTTGAATTCCCCGCACAGGGTCTGATATCGCACTCATTAATATCTGCAAAAAAAAAAAAAAAAAAAAAAAAAACAACTGTGGAAGATATATGCATATCATCTTTTCCTCTAAATCTAACGGTTGGTTCATTGGTTTCTAACGTACTTTCGACGCATTACTTTTCTGCGTTGTGTAAATGAAACGAGACCTAAATGCCTTTCTCAAGAAAACACCAACCCAATCTATTTGGGCTGACCTGCACAATAACGAACGAACAAGCCTTGGATTACGAGCCTGGCGTTTCACCAACTGAGCCAACGCGCCTCCCTTGTCTATATATGAGTCTAAATATACCAATATTGCCATCACAATCATCAATATTGTACCCGTATCTACTTGATATTCCAAACCCTTTTGACATAGAATTTGGAGGCGCGGAATAGAAAATAAATTGTAAAGCTGTAGGATATATATAGACGTTTTAAGAACATATAAGAGAGATATGTTTATATATGTTGTGAGCTCAATGAAGGATTTTAGTCACATCATAAAATATCATAAAGTAATCGTAGAAATAGCTTAATACGTTAATTACTTGAGTTTGAATTGATATATTTATTCATGTCTGGAAGTATCCTAATATAATCTCAGAAATAGTCTCAGATGATGTACGCTAATAATTTGATTTTGAATGTGATGTTCAGCTTTTATCATCGTGATCTCAAGAGAAATGTCGAGAACATAAGACCTGTAAAAATCAAAGTTTACAACAATAATTCAAAATACTCAAGTATGCTTTCACATTTCTAAATGTAATCTGCCCTAAGTAGGATTATATAGGTATATGTTGTTTTAAACTGAATATGGCAAAATATATGTTATCCTTTGCAATTTTAGTTAATGGGGAAGTCTTCATATTCTGAATGTGTCTGTCGTGAATATGTGCTTTATGATTCTATCGTTATGACAGCTGCTCAGTTCATACTCTCAAAGGTTGATCTATCTATCTATCTATCTATCTATATATATATATATATATATATATATATATATATATATATATATATATGTGTGTGTGTGTGTGTGTGTGTGTGTGTTTCTCTGAGGCTGTAATGGAGAGAGAGAGAAGGGGGTAAGAGAGAGAAAGAGAGGGAAAGAGTACCTTGACATTGACTATGATCAGTGGTGTAATTGTACGAATAGCCACGAGGACACGTGCAGTTGTAGGCATTAACCAAATCCATACAAGTAGCACCATCTTTGCAAGGAACATTTTGACACTCATTTATGTCTGCAAGTAAAAAGTAGATTGGGTCTGATATTCATTCTTGTTTTCTTCTCAAGCATTTGGATATTAATGTCATGCTTTTGTTTTCCGTACCGTAGACAAAACTGAATTGGTTGCATCAATAAACCGACAGCTAGAGTCCGTAATATAACATGTGTCAAACAGACACCACTGGGAAGTATATTAATTGCCATCTTATGGCGAATTACTGTTTAAGGGAGGTAACTGCCTGATAGGAATCGCCTGTCTTAATCAGGTGCTCAATAATAAATAATAAATAAACTTTTTCAATCAAATGTGTATTTGTAATACCCACCCGCTGTTCCCCGGAAGATGCAGCAGGCGGTTATGCAATCGTTCACTCTACTGTAATGCCTACCAACTTTAACAATAATGTTGTCTTATCATCACTTATCTTTAAACCAATCTTCAGGTTTAATCTACATTAAGTATTTTAATAAGATATTTCACCCTGAGACATTTTAAAAGTGTAATGTTGGTTTTTCTGAGTTTATCGTGGTATAAAGTGTCAGTTGCCTAATTACACAATAAACAGAGCTCTTTTGGGCGTGATTTCTTGTTTGATTCGGCAAAAATGACAGTTTATATCACAATAAACTCAGAAAATACAACAATAAACTCTTATAAGTGAAATTTCTATTCATTTTATTCGTTCGTTTTAGTTTTGCAATTTTGTTTATAATTTAATGCTTAGTTAATTTTTTTCAAATCTTCATTCTACCTATGACATCTAGTTTCGGGTTTATGGTACTTAGCCATTTATGGAACAGGTGATTACCCTGCATGATCGTAATAACTACGTCTTGATCAAACGAGTACTTCATGCGTTAGTAGCCAATCTAAGGTTCTGAACAATTCCAGCATGATTTGTATATTTTACCTAAATGGATATATGTATTCTGAGTGTAGCTCAATATTCAAGCAAAGATGTTAAGTTCTTTTCGATATAAACATGACCGTACGAATTTATGCTTTCATGGCCCTATTGAAAGCGATTTGGCAGATTCATCATTGTCCAGACTAATCAGTAATCAATTTTTTTTTCTTCTTTTTTGTTTTGTTTTTGTTTTTGCTTTGCTTTTTACGAGAAAAAATAGAAATAAATAATGTTGGTGCAAGCAGTTAAGCATTTCACACAGGAAATCATAACGGCAAGCTTAATTACTCTGTGTATTTGTGAAATTTTTGGTTATCATTAACAAACTTTTCTTAAATTATTGCAATAAAAATTACAGCACAGAATGAAATATAACTATACAAAATAAAACTAATGTATGACACGTTCATGAATTTACTATTTTAGTATTTGTACTAGTATATAAAAATATTTGTTCTGCATTTTATGAATCTGTCTATAATTATTCATAGAAATTGCCATTAAATTATAATAAAAACCAGAAGTGATAAATGTTTTATATTATCATGGTTTTGGCATGGACAGTTGACATGGATCATTTAACTTGAAAAGCAATTATTTCCTTAACTTGTTGGGCTCCTGAATCTTTTCGTTGGAATTAAACTGGAAGGTACAGTTATTGAAATGGCATGTGGAGTGTATGATGATACCTGTCATAGAGTTCATTGTATTTTGTGAGAGTGCTTGTAGAGGATTTTGTGCAGATGCAGGAAAAATTAATTGAGTAGTATTGGTTGGGTCTTTTTGGGTCATTTTAATATTACCAAAGGCCTGGGGTGGTACTGCAGAAGAATCTAGTGCAGAGAGAAGCATTCGAACTTACATTTGACAAAATATTATTTATTTATTGCTTATGTTGAGTAGTGGGCCTTGTGTAGGGTTTTCATGAACGCTCATTGGAGTTGTCAGACAGAAACATAATGTGCCTAGCAGGAAGGTTGGCATCCGTCACTGCAAGCTGTGTTACGAAGAGATTGGGCAGTATACCTTGCAGAAATATGGGCATAACATTGCTAAATTTTCTCATCGCAACACTTCTAGTGGTGTACCTAATTTGACAACTAAGGATTTTACAAAATATTTTTATCAATTGGAGAAAAGAGCGATTTATCCTTTGGATTAATGCGTGAGAGGTTGTATATTACTGACTTAACCAGGCAGTTTTGACCACCAGTTGTATGCATTCTCTTGTCAGGGTTGTTCTTCTTAGCATTTAAGTCCTCCTGATAATTTTTCTGCATAGTTTGATGGGTTAAAATAGTATATCCAGCCCCTGTTTCATCAAACTTGAATTCGAAACTGGTAGGTGTTAACTGGCTGTGGATTTCTAATCCATTAGTAAGATAGGGGATATAGAGAAATAAATACCCCTTATATCTGAGTGTGATAGGATGATCTTGCATTAGGCACGCATGTCTGATTGAGGAATAATTGGTTTGTGTTCAGTTGATCTTGACGAGCCACTCTTGACGTTATACTTTTGTTTCCCATTTAACATATTGTTTGCTTTTAAATTCAATGTATGTAACACTATTGTTTGAACGACCACATTCAACTTGAATGTAACGATTAATAGCAACCCTAATAGTGTTAAAGGGTCTTTGTGGTAGTCTTCAGCTTGGGCTTCAGGGAGCTTCCTGAATCATGTTGCTGTGAAATTAGAAGCTGCTTCGGCATACAATATGGCTCGCTTCTGGGCCAAATCTGCAGACTCGACAAACTTCAGATCTCCTCTGTGTTCATATATTTGCACCATGAAGAAATCCATATGGTTTTAAGATTGGTGGAAACTATTTGTAATACTCTGAGTTAAATATTTAGATATTTGTAAAAAATCAGGGGTGCATATCTCCTTTCCCTAAAATGTATTTATTACAACAAGAAAAGGTTGGTTTTGGTTTTTTTTCTTTCTTTCTTGAAATATCCATTGGCATTATGCATATTTTGTTTACACTTTTTAAACATTGCTTTTAAAGCAGTTTTAGCATAGAAAGTATTCATTTTGAACATTCATTGAAATTTCTTATGCATTAATTTTAAGATAAACTACATATCACAAATTGCAGAACAAATAAAGTCTCACTTTTGTGTAAAATGGCAACAGTTAAAGATTTAAATTGCACATCTTTCTTGGTTTGTATCTACACATAAACAACACATTGCCTTTTTCATTATATATACTTTATGACTATTACTTAAGAGCAAATTTAGTATAAATCGGTATTATCTAAGCTAGTATTAATGAACAACCCAGTATAGCTATTTATATTTTTTATTATAAATTCATTTTTGCATGATGAATGAATAAATAAATGCATGAATCTTCCTGTGAGAGTGTTGTAGTACCACTGAGTGTTTTTCTTGGTGTAGTTTGCGTGCCGCTGCTCTTAGATACCTAAGAGATCTTCATCTATAAGAGATTTAAAGCGTGTTGGTATGTGGTTATCCTGTTGTGATATGGCAAATTTATCAAAAATTCACCAAAATCTGCTATTTCGGATAGAGCAGTTGGATATCGAATACGAGCGACCACTGACGTTCGCCTAGCGTATTTGCAACGTTTTTGTCCAGACTTTTCACGAATTTAGTCAAAGAATGATTTTTTTCTTCAGAAAACATTAGAAAGATTTGTTGCTTTAGTCTTTCAAAATTCAATATATTCAATAAAATAAAACTTTTTTTTCATTTCAAACCATTCCTTGTGTCTGCCTTCACTTGCAGTGTTTACGTTTTGCTTTGCACGTGACTTTATGTATAGAAGTAGGTATTTTTTAGAAAAGTAGTTATCCTTACAGTTTAAACAGAAATAAACGCAACTCACCTTGATCGTGTGGTAACATTCTGACCAATGGAAACCTTAGTTACTTTACCAACTAATGCGATTGCAATTATAAGTCAATAATGTAGTACCGCTCCGGCGTGTCAGTGTGTCACTTAGGCCAATCAGGGGTCCTTTCCTACTGGAAGTTTGGGTGCATATGCCTCAAAATGGCTCCAATTTCTTCCAAGAGGTAATATACAACGGGGCATGACACGGAGCAAAGTAAGTCACAAAATCATTGTTTTTCCTTAAATTTAAGCTCTTAGTTCATTGGTCAATTCCTTTTCTATTTTAATAAATCTCTCAGTAACATATTACGATGGGATTAGGGACATGAAAGTTACATTTTAGGAGAACAAAAAAAAAACAAAAAAAAAAAAAAAACAATAATCCAACGACATGAGGAATTAATCGGGATATTTTTTTTTTCTCACTAAAGTGACCTACCTGTCTCGCATTTATTCCCGGTATACCCAGGGGCGCACATGCAGTTATATATGTCATACTTTGAATTGGAGGTGCAGTTTCCACCGTTCTCGCATGGCGATTCGTCACATGTGGGTATTCCTAGAATCAGAGAAATATTAGAAACATAAACCGCAAATGAACAATTTGTAACATGATTGTAACGTCAGTTTGCAACAATTTTACTGGTTGTTAAATTTAGAAGCATGGAAATTACAGGACAAATCTAAAACAAAATCTCAAGGCCTATTTGAGCAGAAAAAATAGTATAAGAAATGTCGGGATATGTGCTTTTAAATTCTTAAAGTATTATAAGGATGTTGTTTGCTTACACGATTGTAAATATGTAACTATCACAACAGAAGAGCAACCAGTACTCAATATAATAATTGTAAGCAGGTACTAATTGCGATTTTATTGGTTAGGCCGGGGTTCTGTTTTGGTGCTGTAACCATACAATTTGTTCACTTTTCAATTTGCGTTCAGGTGTATTAATGACCTTGGTAATCATGAAGGGAAATGTATTTATTATGCTTAAAATGTATCTGCAATAATATCACCAAATCATTTCATTCCTGCTTATCACCAAATCATAGTTTTGGTGACATGAACCTAAACACACCCAATCGCTACAGTCGTATGCACGTGATGACCTGCTAAACTGGAGGAGCAACCAAACACATTTTGTTCTTATGCTGTTATAATCTACCAAGTAAAGTGTGTGTATCCTCATAAGTACTCGTTTGTCAACTATTGAAACATATGACAAAAAATAAAACTATAAATCTCTCACACGCATGCACATGTACCTACATGCATATCTTTCAAATTGAACTGACTGAAAATAGTCTGTAAATTCCTAACTTGAAGAAACGGAATTGTATAGTCTAGGGTCAGCAAGCATTCTATACACGTGCTTCAACTAATGATATACATTTGTCATACCGTCACAATACACACGTTCTTTATGTGAGGCTTTGGTAGCTTGAAAAGTAGTTATGTGTTATGATCCAGCTTTTATATTCAGAATGGAGAAACGAAGGTTCCACAGCTTGAAGTGGTTATTCCACCTTAATTAATTTCCACCGTTTATTTGTCGCAGTTTAATAATATTTAAAATCTTTTCCAACATCGTTTTACAACTTTCGAATCTCTATTTTGATTTTACCGAATATTCGTGTGCGTGACACATGAGCTCGGTACGCACGAGTATTTTTAACGTACATCGCATCGATCAGTCTAAATGATACACCCCCCCTCCCCCTGTGCAAGACTACTGTCGCAAGTGATCTTTATGCAATGTGTGCACGCACGGTTGCTATATCCTGAATATGTATCTAAATTGTTTGAAAACTTAATATCAACTTATTCCAAATTGAAGGAGTATATTTGAAGCATTATTGTGCTTTGGAATGAAGCGTTATAAATAAATTCGTGGCAAATGGATGTATGAGTACAATTTCCTCGCCGCTTGGAACGGAGAAAGACTAGCCGCATGCAACTTCTCAATTTAAGCAATTGACGATATGGATTAAAACGTATACACTTTACATTGTAATTTCAGAATGAGTTTGATGTGTTCCAAATTAGAACTCTCCGATAATTCTAGGGTAATGCATTTAGACAGGTATAGCATACGTTGCAGTTATTCCTTTTTCAAAGAAAAAGCAAATAACTCTGCCAGACAAGAGTCATTTGTTTTGAACCAAAATGTTTTTTCTGCTACAATGTTGACTAGTTCTTTTTATTATTTCATTCTTAACAGCCCCATGAGGCAAAATGAAACAGTTCACAAATTCCTTTTCAAACAAACAGTCTATGCCTGCTGTGAATACGTATTCGTGACATTGTTCAGGAAATCCACGTGCAAACCCAGAAAATGAGTGTGGACGGCTGATTGAGAAACGTAAAGAGCTGGAAACGTTGATTCGTGAAACGAATTCACTACTAACACAATTGTGTGACGTCATAGTAATGGATTGATATCAGGTGACTCCAAATTAATTAGGCCAGTATTATGACATCATTCAAATTCGTTTATTAAATGCGAATTGAAATGCCAACCAAAATCCATGGTGTACCAGCAAAAGAATAAAGCTCATATTTATAAGAGAAACACGCATTCTGCATTTCTTGCACGTTCAGTTCGCATTTGCATCGAATTT
Source organism: Margaritifera margaritifera (assembly GCA_029931535.1). NCBI lineage: Eukaryota > Metazoa > Mollusca > Bivalvia > Unionida > Margaritiferidae > Margaritifera > Margaritifera margaritifera. Next base: position 163,562 of record JAQPZY010001133.1, read on the forward strand.
GAATGAAATATAATAATGGCTGATCACTTTAAAATAGATAACTAGTTCTCCTCCCCCTTCAACATTATCAGTCTGAAAATAAGGCAGGTCCTAATTAAGCATATTGTAAAGGTATACATCCACGAATAGTCATTTGTGAGAATGTTCAAAATTGCTGCCATTTTGCTTCCTAATTGAGAGAATTTACATAAAGTCTTAGTTATATTAGCAATATTTATAACCTCATCCTAAACAACGATGTTGTTACAATAGTTTCCAATGTGTATAAATATACTCGATTATCCGAACTCCCAAATATCCAAGCCATCCTCATGTACCCTGACTACTTCAAATAATGGGGTTCTACTATATGGTTTCATATTTATAATAGAAAGACAACATGCACATATGTAAGGGTTTTTCTTGTGTAGTCTTTCTTTTAATTGCACACACAATTAATCTTATTTGGTTGATTTGGTGTCCAATAAAGCATATTTACCGTCCAGGTTGTTGCACAAAGGTACATGAATTGTTGTATCCTATTCATAAAATAAACACGTACCGTAAGTTCAAGTTGAAAATGGAAGATTCTGGTCCTAAACATATATCACTATGTTCAATTTTGTTTAAAATTAGAAATCCGTTCTTTGTCTCTACATATCAACATTGAAGTAACCTATGTATAATAATACATCTTCAACAGGTAATATAATTTCATATAATGCAAATATCGGAAAGACAATGGAAAAAGTTCAGAATGATGGTGTACCTGAAAGTGGATCTGCTGACGTGCCATAAAGTATCAGTTGCCATGAAGATAAGTTCCCTGTGAAAGTATGGTGAAAGAATGATTGTTATCAGCAACCATTATTGTAGTGAAAGAAGCACAAACAAAGCACCTTTACTACCTATGGTATTCAAGCTAATTGTTACTGGTGTATTATGTGTACCTCACATAGTTACCAATTTACATGTGTCTGCCCATTGACTGTATTCATTTCCGTTAAGAAGGAGATTTGTCAACTGTTGTAATTTGAAACTAGTGCATTCTGCAGCGAGATAACCCATGGTTATAAATATTGGCTCCTATAATCCTTATCAACTATAAAAGGACTTATAATTGCTGTTTCGTCCGCAGTGCTAAGGCGACATATATTACATTGGCAAAGATACATTCGATCTTATGTATCATAAGTCATATATTCTAACTAATATTATAATTGTATCTACAATCTCAAAAGAGCAGAACTACCGTCAAAATTAAATAAAATAATCCCTCACCAGTCTGATTGCTGGGAATTGTAATAGAGAATGTCCAATTTCCCTCGGGATCCTCGCCCCAGAATTGAACAGACATGAAAGTCCACACCTGTTGTCTACTGACCCCACTGTCGTATCTCCTTCGTGTCATCAGCCTACTCCGTGTCCCCGCCGGAGAAACCAGATCTAGCTCCACGTACGCACGCTCACTGCTTTGGAAAGTTGCATTCACCTGCACGTGCTCCAAATACGTGATCGGACATGTTCTATCCACCAGGATTGGTTCAGATTTTGTTATTAATGTTGCATTAAGCACCCTAGTTTTAAGGGTAAAAATGTAAATCATCATTCTTTTTTTTTCTACTTATATTGCATCTATCAAATTACACATTTTAGAATAAAACTTTTATCTTTCCACACGACAACCCGTGTCCTCTTATTGTCATAGTAAATGCTTTTAAGGCAGCTAATCTTGGTGAAATTATTTTCGCAATCAATTATTTCGCAAAACACATTTTTCTTCGAAGAATACAGTTTCCCTAAAGCATTAGCATTAGGAAACATCTACAGCTATTAGAAGTTAGAACAGAAGATACAGATTATCACTATGACAATATGCTCTTACAATATATATATATATATATATATATATATATATATATATATATATATATATATATATATATATTAAAGGAACGATACTGGAGACTTCAATTGAAAACTCATAGGGAATTCGGCCTAAATGAAAACGTTTAACCTTCCTATTGTAATCTTATCTAAACTACAGCCAGGCAGACGTACGCATTGATGGCGATAATATTTACAAGAGTAAATACTCCGTAACTCCCATAACTCTTTATATGTACTATTTGTATTTTTCTTTCTTCTTCTTCTTTTTCTTCTTCTTCTTCTTCTTCTTATTATTATTATTATTATTATTTGAACTCTGGTCCATTATCCTGCTATACCATGTCTTGACATACTTCCTTAGTACCTCCATGCATAACGTTACCGGGATATGATTTCCTTTGCACATTTTGATCATGACGTTGATTTATCGCCGCCATAAGCCTGAAATTAGGTCAACACACTTCGGTCCTCTCCGTGATACGCACAATAAACGCTCTTTGAATTTTTTTACACAACTTTATTAGAGTGATGGCAACATAACATATATATGTAATTTTCCCGTTTTAGACCGTGTTTTAATTTTGTCTTCTTTCTTTCGTCTATTGTTCATCATTTGTTTGTTTATTTCTCCGTCATTTAAACATGTAGGAGTCAAGAATTCGTCTTGGATTTTGTGTTTAGTGTTTGTTTTGTGCATATAAATTGTTTCTTCCCGTGACGGAGAGCTTAATTAGCTTGAAATGTTCGGAAACTATTTTATATTTGCGCCGTTATCAAATTTTCAATTTGTGTGTCATAATATATATATATATATATATATATATATATATATATATATATATATATATATATATATATAAGTATATATATATATATACAGCAACATTTCGAAACAAACGTGTAAATATGATAACTTGCAAATACTCGTGTTTAATTTGTGCAATAGTGCAGGAGATACTTTTCTTTGTTCCTAAGTTTGACCATCTAACATTTTTGTTATTTACGCAATTTTGAAATAAATCAACTTTGTATTCACGTGTTATTTAAACTTTAGTTACTTAATTCAAAAAAATAAAAAGAATAAAAATATCTGACCTTTGTGTGCCACACTGCTTTTTGTTGTATTGTGCATTATTTGAGATTGTGAATGCTGTGTTTTATGCAAACTATCAGATAAGAAACAATTTTAAATTTTAAAAAATCTTTAAAAATCCAAGAACAAATAACAAGCATGGTTGATTTACCAGTATGGTGTGTTGATGCTGCTCTTGTACATTTCTTGCCGTGGTACCGTCTTCCATGTCTTGGCGTACCTGACCATTGCCTCCGCGTCCATGAGACCGTATCCAAACATGTGGCCAACTACAAATGTCAAGATGAAAATGATTCTTGAAATTATTAAATTAATTCTTAGCTTTTGTTATATAATATTTATATTTTAATATCTTGTAAGTTAGGCACGATGCTTTTAAACCAAACGTGGAAACCAAGTCATGAAGATGGGAAATCAGGGGATTTTACTCCTGTAAATGATAATTTGGAACGCTGGAAACCAAACTCGTTTAATTAAGGTTTCATCATTATAAAAGCTCATGGCAAATTATGTTAAAATCAAACGTTCCTTGTTAACGCTATGCTGCTGAAACTATAGTTCGGAGGAGGGGCACCCAGGGAGTATAAATTATGTAAATTATGTCGTCTAACCCAGTAAATTGAAATCCTGGAGGATCTCATCAAGGAACAGATTTGGTTGAAATCCAGTAAATCCTTGGTAAAAGTACACTGCGGTTTGAAGTCTGGCCAATCAGGGGCCTTAACACCTCTCCATGATGATACAGAAGGCTCGAAATCAAACTCTTTGTGGTCTTATCTACATAAAGCTGAAACCAAATTTTTTTTAAAATTCAGCCATTTCCAGTAATGTTTCCGATATCTCTGGAAACCATATTGTCGACGGTTGGACATAATAATTACTATCGGGTTCCGACGACTTTGTCGAGAGGGTCTCAAATTAGACGTTGTAAGATATCAAATAAAATTGTCATTTGAACACTCACCCTTAGTATAATTTTTTTATAAAACGGCGACTTTTTCAATTTGAAATACCTAATTTTTAAAACAAAAATATCTCTTTTGGGTTTTGTTTTAAAATTATTTTTGTCTTGTGTTGCAAGTGCACGAAACTGTTAAGATGAACGTCTCAGATCTGCTGTTGAATTATGCGCTGGAAAATCAGGGTGCATGTTGGGATTATACATATGATTTCAAGGAAATACAGTAGATCCTGTTCTTCAAAATAATTATGTCATTACAGATCTGGGTTAAGGATGTTCTCTGATGGAATTGTGCCACATTATAAACTATTGTAGTTCCATCCATTATCCAAACTTAACCTATCAATGAAAAGTCTTAATACCTGCTTTGAAATCTGGGGGAGAGTTATAAGAAATCATTATCGTGTTACGACATGATGTAAATTGGGACTGCGGGCTTTCTGTTGCGGGTAAGAGATACCGTCTCCGTAATTGTCGTACTAAACAAAATGACTCACCAATATAATACCTTTCTTTGTTTATTTAGTAAGAGTCGAAAATGATCTTCAGCCTGTGCAAATCTGATGACTTGTTAAAAAAATATAATCATTCAGCAGTTTTTTTTTTTTTTTTTTTTTTTGTCTTTTTTCAATTGGTGAGAGGAGATTTTCCTTAACTTTTGTATGTATGACATTTCGTGGGGGGAAGATTTTCAACTAAGAGTAGTGCACAACAAAATATAAGTTCGTAAGTATCTGTAGATTGTGTGGACGCAAAACTATGTAAAAATATATTGTAATTTTAAAAGAAAAACAGATACATACACCGACATTATACAGGCTATCATCTTTAAACTATATACATCATATGAATATGTCCGTATAAACGCTAGGATTTTAAAATTCTGATTCTTCATCTGACAAGATATTAGTTTGTATCATTAGTATACATTATTTTGTTCTCTGCTTCACAATTAAACGTTTTGAATTTTCTTATTAATATGAAAGTCAAACTCACCATAGTTTCCGGCTCCGTTCAGTGTAAAACCGTACCCCTCGGCCTCCGTTAGATTTTGATACTTGGCTGTCTTTACTATCAAGTGTTGAACATCCCTCCAGGTCAGGTTTGGACTGAAACCATTTGTTGAAAGCAAATGAGAATTTATTTTTCTAAGCTCTATATTTTTTGAATAAAATTAAGTGGGTTTTTTTTGTATATAAATCATTTACGACAATTAATCATATCCTCTAAAATAATATAATGGACCGAGAGCAAGATATATTTATTTAAATTCTCTGCAGATCATTTTTATGATTTTCTTATGCGCTTAAAATATATGTCTATAAACTAATATTGATATAACAAAGTACACATTGGTGAAAAACTTATTTTTGGCGTATCACTTATATGAAAGTTCCCAAATTTACTGTGTCACTTAACCATTATAGGTAAAGAATTGTTTGATTAATCATACTGGTATGTAGATCTGTGTATTTGCGTGCGTATTCTCCTATGTGCTTTAGATTTAGGTTAATTATAGTGCCTTGTAAAGTATAATATAAGTTTTCTCTAAAGTTGTAATTTGAAAATGAAAACATTCAATTGTAAGGACAATTTACTAGATAAAAGATGCCACAATGTACAAATATCCTTAAGTGATTTACCTCCCCTTGCTTAAATATGAATCCATTTTAAATGACCATCTAACGTTGCTTGTATTGAGCACATTTAATCCTAAACGTTTTCAAAGATATACTTTCGAGCAAAACAAAACAAATGCAAAGATTAAACCCGCTGCTCTTCTGATACAATCTTTTGAAAACCTTTTTAAAACTATCTACTTACTTGGCTTGTAAGGCTAGAGCCATAATTCCGGCCGCCTGGGGAGCCGAGAAGGAAGTCCCCTCGATGCCGCCATCACAAAAGTTTCCATTAGATGTCGTGACCTATATAGGGTGAAAACTTTAATTAGTATTACTCGAGAATATAGAAACACTTGCATGAAAGTATCTGCTGGATAAAAAGTAACTAAAGTAACTTTATTACTTCGGATTTAAGAAACCATGCATGCTATATATTTAATTTGATAAAGTTGGTGTGATTTAAAAGTAACAGTAAACACTTAAATGAACCATCTTGTGTCATATTTATTCCATGCAAAATTTATCAACGTTTCTAGCCTGAACTAATTTTGCCTTTCTTTACAATGCATGGAGATAAACGTCATTTTTGAAACGCTGGTGCGCTCAGGGATTATTTAAAACTGCAACATTGAAACTTATATATTGCTGTTTTTGAAATATATATTGTGCAGCTTTAACATCTTTGCCTCTTAATTGAACAATGTTGTAGTCAATTTGAGACAAAATTTTAAAAAAATAAATAAATAAACATTCCCTACCACTAATAAAACGAACTAGCTTGTATGAAGTCGACCTTATATCATGAACCCACTTTATATCATTATTTAAGTACGCATATAAATGGTCAATACAGTTAGTTCTAGCATTCTGGATCTCTCAAGCATTTTGTTTGTATTTGACAGAATGTCAGTAATAACATATTACCTCTTTCACTCAGATACTGATTTCTAGAACAGATTTGCATGGTCACCTTTTGATTCGAGCTAACCAGATTCCTAGACTGTACTGTACGTCTGTGTGGATGTATATATATATATATATATATATATATATATATATATGTATGTATGCATATCTATATATAGAGACAGACAGACAGACAGATAGAGAGACAGACACAGAGCCACGCAATTACAAAGTTACCAGCTTCCCGACCTTATCAAATTTTTATTCTGGGATAGAAAAGGTTGTACAAGAGACGAAAAATAAATCATTTGTATGCCTGAATGACATATGACATGGGAAATGTGTTTGTGTGTGTGTGTGTGTATATATATATATATATATATATATATATATATATATATATATATATATATATATATATATATATATATATATATATAGCATGTGAATACAGCTTACGTTAAAGTATATGTTCCTACCTGTGTCATTACGCCATATATTTTGGTCATACATCTTTACGACTTCAAATGAGTATAGCGTAAACTATACAGTGTAACTGACTGGAAGTTCTAGCAGAACCTATATTACAATATTATTATGATTTTATTATTATTATTATTAGTAGTAGTAGTAGTATTAATATCTAAAATAGTTAATCGGCTGCAGCTAGAACAATAAATGTGTTTTTAGCTAGTTTCTAAATTTTCTAAGATATTCTCATTTGCTTTTAAATTTATCCCTCAACATGTAATTATAAAATTGTCATTATTTACCAGAGTTGTTTGGGAAATGGAATACTGGATGAAAGGCTTTGCTTTATGTAATTCCGTCACACAACATGTTTTTGGTTTTGGTTACTCTTTCTAAGATAGATTTGACAGACAAAACGAGTGAATGCGTTAGACCAGAGGTCTCTTCACATAATAGACGGGATCAATATTGATTGTACTAAAATGCAGGCTTTACATGCTTAACGATCGGAAAAATACCGTTATGTTAAAAAAAGTTTCGTATCAGTAACTCTGAGTCTGCCGACTTAACTGAGCAGGAGTTCATTAGCTCGCATCCAGGGTGGTACTGGACCTTCGCCGGCAGAAGGCTTAGCAGACAGTGGTACAACAATACAAACTAAAGTGAATAAATTCTCCTTGTGGGTTTGTAACTTCAACATTGGCGCAGTAGTATCTTTGCCAAATATGATCATGTTTAACGCGAAGGGTTTAGCATAATGAATTCTGGAACACTAACAATTAATGCTACAGCCGGTGGCACTGGGGTGCCAGATGATTCTAACCTGACTTACTACGACATTTATTGCATCTTAAAGATGAACATAACATACAGTTTATCAGAAGAAACCGCAACTTTTGATTCTGAAGTTGTTTAAACATCCATCAATTTCGGTAATGCTTTTGCTATTAGAGAACCGACAAGAGTCCAGCTGGTTATAACTGATATAGAACAGGAAAGGTAACTGTGTAAATGTGGTTGTAGAAGTTGCTAAACTAATATGCGGGCTAGTACAAAATGTGCTAAAAGGAGTTTTTGCGGTTAATGCTAAAACTTCTGGAAAGTATTATAGCTGTTCCTTTTGCCCCAGCCGAACGTGTTGCCCCAAACTCACTCTATTTTGTTTAGTAAAAAAATTAAAAACAAAACTCCATATCGGGCAGACATTATTAGTGTTCATAAAGTTACCCACTGTGATATATTATGTATGATTTTGTTCTAGGCTACTTGTTTCAGACTACCTTTTAAGTTGAGTATACTTCAGCAGATTTGTCGAGAGGGTGTAACATTAGCGCAATATGTTTCTCATAGGTACTATGATACCATATTCTACGTATAAACAACTAGAAGGGCGTATTGCTAACCTTTAACAGATAAGTAAAAAGATTGATGACATAAATGAATCGGTAATCCAAGCTGTTCTACACAAACAAATGCAACATGTATACATAGTTCGTGCTGAAACAACAGTTTTTCGAAGTTTGACAACTGTAGGGTTAGTTGAGCTAACTGACAACACCAAGCGAAAAGATTCGGTTTCTCTGAGTCAGGATGCTGGTGGACTACAAGTTGGCTATGGTGGCTGGTTGCACTTTACCTTGTGCGGAAATTCAACGGCGGTTTAAAAACAAGGAATTATCACCGGAACAAAAAAAAAACACCATCAGGAAAGTATTCACTTGTATGCTTATTGGTGCGAATACTACTTAATCACTTAGCAGGTGACTTGATGTTTACTGCTCTGCTAATGATACGATTTTTTTCCGCTGCGATGAATGTGGACTACTCTTGTAACATGTGTGGTAAGCTACATTGCTTCTGGGAAAACACTTGAAATTCCCCATAATTACATCAAAGAATCACGCAGTTATCCCTATTTATGTAGACAGGTAGGCACGTTTAGCTAGGTTGATGAACGTATTATGCCGGCTCATCTACCGTTAAAGACAGTGCCACAACGACTAACATAAACGGCTAAATCGAGGTTAAAAGTAATGACAGTCGTGCCAATAACCGGCCACTGCATTCAACTGTTGATAGAATAAACTAGTCATGCAATATGGTTGGACACCAATGGGGGATTAATTAACATCAGCGTGTACAGGGTTATCACCCCTGAAATACTATAAGACACTGCATTTATTCTAAATAGTCAAACCGCTGTGGCTACTAATGGCAAACTCTCTCCAAATTTCATGCTTGATTTAAAGTATATGTAGCTGTTGACTGCCTGCATTGCATTAAACTACTATTCATTTGTGTTAAGAAAGAGTTTACCGGTGGTATGCTCCTTTATACCATACCGTAACCCCATACAGCTCATCTGTCTTCCCACTGCAACAAATAAATGAAATACAACGTTGTCTTTATCAAGAATGTGAAGTTCGTAAGATATGGCACTTGCTAACATATATCGCAAGGAGATTAGATGCATTGACGCTATCGACATTGTACTCATAGGTACTTGCAACTGGTTTGCCTATGTTTTCCATATTGTCTACTATAATTGATATGTATGTAGCTGGAGGTTCGCCCGTGCTGGAAGGTGTGAGGACATTTCTTGGTCTGACTAGTATTACTGATCGTTTTATCGGACAAAAGCTGGATGCAAGACTTTATACCCGTGAAAAAATCTGCATAACGTCTGCTAGAAAATGTAACAGCATCGACCAGCTTGTGTCAAAGGCTCTTGTTGACAATAACAAGTCCGACGAGTAGTGTATGATACTTCAGGCTAAGTGAAAGAAGTTTAACCGTTTAACAAGCCAAGTTCTATAATATGTGCAAAAGCTAGAGGGATATGCGTTGATGTTGATGAGAAAACTATATAAAAAAACCACATAGCACAGGTATGCAATGAGAAACTCCGCTAGCTAAAGGAACGTCTGATCGTAAGAATCAACAATGCACTAACAAGCGCTATGATTTGGATGGTATCACGATCACACGAATCGTCAGCACTTCAACGTTTCAAATATTCATAATGAAACCACCTACATGTTAGTGCAGACTGGTCACAATAAGCAGCATTTCAAGCCTGCATCTTAGTACAGGCGGTACTGACCCCATGTAGTATAAGAAAGGGTGTACTGTTCTAGGCTATTCACTTCATGAATAGAAATGAAAATAATAAAAAGGACAGTATATACAAATTCATGTTTAGAATTCCCCGTTCCCATATTAATACGCGTTACATCAGTAACTACTATGGTTTGAAAACATAACCGCTATGGTCTGAAGACATGTATGCATGTGTGCTCCTGTACATTTATACGACGTATTTCAGAATAATTTTGAGTTGTTTTGGACTTTACCATTTTACAACAAAATTACTGTTTGTTATAATGACCGTTTATTAAATATGTTTACCTATTATCAATTACCGTAATGTAATTTAGGTTCTAGAAACGGTTAGAATTAATAAAAATATATAGTTTCTGCTGCCTTTTTTTGAAGTCATGTGGCTCTAAATACTCAGTGCATTGAATAAATTGGAGACATACACTTTAAAGTATATTCATTTCTGTCTTGCTCTTCTAGCTAGTTCACAACATCATAGTTACTTAACAATATGGTTCCTCTGAAGAGACGAATTTTGAAGAGTATCTATGATGTTACCAAAGAGATGCAGAGCTATATAGACAAGAGAGCAAAAAAAAAAAAAAATAGCTTAAGCGAAGTATTTGCTACGACTTTCTATATAAGTTACAACTATGTCTAATGTCTGTTTAATTAATTAATGATTCTAATTTGTACTCATCGTTTATATAATTTCACAAAGGATACCATATATCTCTGATATCTGTCTCCACTGTAAGTAACGGCCAAGGCAGGGGCACAAACTTCGGAGTACCAGGGGGGTTGGCCGTTAACATTAACACTTGATATGGTCACTGTATAAATACTGTTGGCATAGCCATCAGCATTACAGTTGTCCGTGGTTCCTCCATTCCCAGCTGCCCATACGTAAATTACACCTTTTCCTCTTCGGCCCTGTTGATTAGATAAAATAATGAAATAATTTCACAAATTTTGGCTGTACAACAGCTACTGCGTTGAGTACTGCTGTTGTTTTCTGCTACAGTACATTTATTTTTAATAAGTCTAGAGCTTCGGGAACATACTGTGTTTGTATGCTCGTATTAGGCAAACTGCATGCTAATTCTCGCATGAAGTTAGCAGAAAAGAATAAGTTTTTGTTATACAAAAGAAAAAAAATGTTTTGCTGGCAACAAGTCAGCCATTATTAAGGAACCTATTGACAGCTTGAGGCAAACTGGCTGCTTTGGATAACTGGTATGGAGTTACAAATTGCACTAAATCTGCGAAAATTTTAATTAAGAACCATAAACAAATCCCTGTCTTTAATCTTGTTTCAACTAATTTCTCGTGTTGGTCAATAAAGGTATATTATCATAAAGCGTTTCTTAGAAGAAGTATCTTCTGACATAGTTTTAAATAACACAGGAATGTTTGTAAATTGACTTTTGATATATGAAATTGTAAAAGTTCCACTAAGAATTTGCATATATCAAATTCAGAATGACATCACAAGAATCTTTGCTAATTAATCTACCTGAGTTGCACCTAGTTCCAACGCTGCCGCAGTTAAAGCTCCTGGAGCAAAGTACCCGTATGAATCTGGCGGACCCCAGCTATTGGATGAGATATCAGTGACGTTGATTCCATGAGCTATTGCTTGCGATTCAGTGATGTCGGTCGTATAACTGGAGCCGAGAAGCCGAATTCCTGAGAAAGAGAAACTGCAATTCAACCAGTCTCAATATGCAAATGGTCCCATTGGTCTACCAGTGGAAATATATATATATATATATATATATATATATATATATATATATATATATATATATATATATATATATATATATATCTTTTTATTATTATTTGTAAGTATAATGCTTGTAGATACGCATTAAAAATGCATAGTGGAAAATGCATTATATTTTGCAGATTGGAAGACTGATCGTCGCATAATGCAATTTAATATAATTATTTGTCTAACTTGTTTCAAATCATTCCTAAAAGCCAATATATTACAATTAATGTGAATGACGTTGATGAATTCTTCTTTGTTCAGCGCTTGCTAACTGTTTGTTTGATTGATTGTTCTACAGCCGCCTGCTTCAATAAATCTGAAGCTGCCTATGCAAAACAGTGAACCCAACATAGCCAAAAAGAAAGATGACATTAATGTTGTGACTATTTTCACGTAAAATTGTTGTGAATATCAAATGTCTTGCTATAATTAGCAACTTCTGTTACACTACATGTCAAATTGGCAATTCAGTTCTTGGATAGGGACAGAATTAAAAATGATTTTGTATTAGTCAAAAACGCCCCAAAATATACTCTAAGAAGCCTGCAATTATCCCCACCCCTACCCCATCACACACAGTTTTAATCTATCTTTGGATTATTCTCCCACTGACTCCACAAGAAAAAAAACTACTAAGCGATGTAACCTGAATAGCACAACATTCGTGTGACAAAATAGTAAACTAGGATTTAACAAATTTAACAAATTATTTACAATTATTCATTTAACAGGATTTAAGGTGAGAAAATATACCTATAAGTGTCGAGCAGTATGCCACGCCCACAATGCAATTGTCGTTGTCTCTCTCCGCTGCAATGAATCCCGCGACTTGCGTTCCGTGCCTTCATAATAATAATAATAATAATAATAATAAGATAAAGAAGAAGAAGATGCTGAAGAAGAAAAAGAAGAAGCTGTAACAGGAAGAGGAGAAGGAGGAGGAGAATAAAAACAAACTTAAAGTTTTAAAAATGTCCATGTGTGTTGCTCTGTCTGGTTTGCATGATGTCAGCACTGAATACTTCCAGATAACATACGTCCGTTTTCAAATCTATTGAATAGTATCGTATTTGCTTATAAGACCTGCATCTGTTCCTGCCCAATCGCAGCACATTATCTACAGTTAACTGGAGTTAAATGTTTTAAAGTCTGATTGTACGTGAAATAATATATACGTACTTGCTCCACTTTATTACGCGTACAAAATTATATATATATATATATATATATATATATATATATATATATATATATGCAAAACCTTCCTCTCATTTTAATGTTTCTGAATTCCCCTGATGATGTAGGTTACCCATAATGAAGTTTTAACGATACTATTTTACAAATAGTTAGAAATGGACAGGAAGGGATTCATATACACTGACAAATAACTTTTGCTTGCCTGCACAACGGGCATACGTTTCTTGCAACGTTTCCTCATAATATAATTTCCGTGACTTGAGTTAATAAAATAGTTTGTCTTTTTCAGTCGGTGTCGATAACTTGATGTGATTCAGAATTTAGCCGATAAACGTTCCTAAAACAATTTATGGATCTAGGTTGTTTAAATATTTGCAAGGTGAACATGCAACGGACAATACACATAAAATGTGTAGATACTGTGTTAAAAATAACTAAAAAGAAAGTGAAAATAAGTCATTTCGTGCGAAGAAAATGACTAGGTATATGTAAAGCTAAACCAAAGGAAGCACTATTTTCAGACAAGTAAGACTTTTACTTGAGCTTTTCAAAAATTCCAAATAATACGTTTCATCTGTTTCCGCGGGAACATATGCGGGTTAGAGCATTAATGCATTAACAGCTGCCCTTTCCCTACCCATCTGTATCTGTTTAGCAATATTACTCACTTATAGTTGAAAGGCGGATTAGGGTCGGTGTCATTATTTACAAAGTCGTAATGGCCGTCCATCTGTAAAGAAAAATGGCGCATGATTAGAGTTTAGATATCAACATTTGGTTTATTGATGCCCTTTTCGTGTAGTAGAGCTCCTGTATGTACTCCTGCAGGATAGCATAAAATATAAACTAAACAAAATACGATATAATTTTATGTTATGCTTTGCTGTATCATATCATATTCTTAAAAGAAAATTTTAAATAATGTTCTCTCACTTCCAACATTGTTTTTAAACTTTTAAATATATAACCGTATCGGTCCTCGCTCAGTTTCCATCGAGCGCTTCCTTCTACAGTAAACATACGCCAGTATACAGGAAAATACTTTCGTTAACTCTCATACCAACAAAAAGGCTACTATTATAAACAATAAAATACACAACGTTGAAGCTAAGAATCCAAACATAAGATACTTAGTTATTTGTTTCGAATAGAAGGGTTAAAATACTAGCAAATGTATGAGCACAGAATATGATGTTCTGATAAAAGCGAACGTTAATAAATTTGTTTATGTCTATCTATTCATAGATGCAAAGTAGTTTAAGAAGAAAATAATGAAACTACAACAAATTCTTTGAGAAATTAAATACCCTTTAGCATTTTCCAAAGAATACAGTATGTGTCCCCTAAAATTGTCTTCTTCCAGATCTGCGGACAAAATGTGATAAATTATTGCAAATAGTTGGCGGACATTTCTCGAGAAAGAGGGGTTGGAACACTAGCAAACATAGAAGTTCATGAATGTTCACCCAGATTATCACTATAGATTGCGGATGTTTGCTCAGATAAGAGAAAAAAATGTAAGAAATCATTGCTACGTTTTCATGGTAATTTTACAAGAAAGACTTACTCTAACATTTGCATTAAGATCACTGTTGCTTGTTTCCAATCCCTCGTCCACGATTGACACAATAATTCCACTTCCGTTATAGCCAGTATTCCAGGCTTCCACGACCTTCATTGTCGGAGATGTGTCCCCATTCTGAATTATTACTATTTTTGTTATTGTTATGATTATTAGTATTATTATTATTATTATTATTATTATTATTATTATTAGCATTATGATGGTGGTTGCAGTGTTGTTGCTGCTGTTGGGTGCAACTTTTGTGCACTGCAAGATTTTCTTACATTACTGTGCCACTTTAACGAAAATGAGGTCTTAAAACATGATTCATTTAAAACTTCAATTAGAATTTCGTCCATAATGCATACGAGTTCAGTGGAATGATGTAGAATTAGCATTTTGTACATTTGAATATCAAATAGCATTGCAAAATTTTTTTTAAAATATCAAATTGCTTTCTACCGATATTTGTACTGGTCAAAATTATTCGGATATAGATTACATTTGTGAAAGTGATATCAGCAATAAATTATTATAAACTGCATCATTTTTAAACATATGTTTCAAAATTGAAACCATTGTATAGTAGCAATATATATATATATATATATATATATATATATATATATATATATATATATATATATATATAGTCACAAATGTAACAGAACCAACCCAATTAATCTGAAAACTCATATCATTGTTATTCTAATACTCCAATGAGACAAATGTCTGCAACATAGCAAGAAACACAAATTAAATTAATATATTTTATGAACCCCAGAATATATTCCTAAATGACGGAATAATATCAGCTTACGATCTGCCACATGTTCGACCACTGTGTATCATTGGTTCTGAATGTTCTCACGTGTCTTTCTAGCAACTCTACTTTATTGGAGAGGAAAACCTGAAAACAAAAGAAACACGGTTATCTCACTTGTTTTTCCTAGCATGGTCTATTGCTGAGGAAGTTCAGACAAAAGATAATATATATGGTCATTTGAAGTTTCATTTTAACGGCTCACGATTGTTTGCAAGAAGACAAATTATCCTCATTATATATATATATATATATACATAAGTTTATATATGATGGATAAAATATACTGATAATATGAGACCTCAAGTTAAGTATTCATTCTTTGTTTGCTGTATAAGAAGAAATTGAGGCAAACAATCATTATAATTAATACACGTGTGAGACTGTTTATGGAATGACACGATGTTTTGGTATATCCGATAAATCATCATACCGATTTGTCGTGATGTAACTGACTTGTATTTGGCGTCGGGGCATATCTGTGGTTTCATTCAGAGAAAATGCATGTTCGCAATTTAAAATAAGATACAATGCTATCTTGTAAAATAATACCATCATAAAAGAATCATTTCTTTTAATGCATATGATGTTTTCTGAAGTTGAAAACATCATATTCACAATCTTTTTTCATCGGTACACACAATTTTATGTCTTTTCCTCACAAAAAGGCCCATCATTTTGAAGTATTAACTTCGTGATTTGTTTTACTGCCTTTGGTTATTTGGGAGTATATTGAAGTTTTAATGCCGCTCTCCCAAGCATCCGCACAATCAACACAATCATCGAAAATGGTTCCAACCTGTGAGGCCGAACTATGTACGAAAATCAAAATACATTGAGCTAAATGAGAGTAAATATAGTCTCACTGCAATAATTTTGACTCCTGGCCAATTTTGTTGAAATGTTAGTCAGAATCTAATATACATTTAAATATTCAATATAAATATGACTGGAATAAAAAAATACAAATTCAAAATATTCTTAAAAAAGTAATATCTATAATATTCTCTGATGGGACTGCTTTCTTTGCAGTTCATCAACTGTGCTTTCAGAAACCGGCCTCTAAGAAGCTCGTTTATGTAACAAAACAAGGACACACACACACACACACACATATATATATATATATATATATATATATATATATATATATATATATATATATATATATATATATACTAATTTGTGCACTGATGGAATTTATACTATCTTTAATTTATATAAAAGTAGTGGCTTAAAAAGGTGAATAATAAACCATGTACCTGTCTCTGTATCTGCCTGTTTCCCTGTTTTGACGTTTGTAGCTTAACTCGGTAAGTCATGCCACATGGAAATGACCTTAAAACATGCAAAACTGCAAAATGTATGTTCCCATAAGAATTAACGTGAGAAAAGTAAGACAGATATATATATACGCACATTTGGGTTTTGCCTCAGGATTTCTAGGTCCTCTCTGATCTCTTCCTCGGCTGACATGAAACTCTTCGGGTGGGACCTAGCCGTTTTCTTCTTCGATCTTGCCATGAGTAGAACCTTATTGGGGAGGAAGAACTGAAACAAATTGTCAAAGTTGTTTGATTAAATGCAAAAAGAAAAAAAATAATAGCGCAATGTACATATCAAAGGTAGATAGTGCAGTTTAAAGTTGCTAAAGGATGGTTGCTGTGTAGAAGGTACCATTAACAAATGTTTCTGTTTAAAAAAACAAGAATGAAAAAGTGTGTATATTATCGTGGACTGAACGTACCATGGAAATCAGATATATTTTGTTCGGATACGATTTAACGACAGTCCGTTAGTTACATATGTGGCGTTATGGATTTGAACATTGTAGACAGTGTTTTAACATTTACAAGATTCAACGATCACCTCGTTTCATTCAGATAAAAAAGAATAAATTAATTACTCATTGAAATAAATACCTACTCAGTGAAGTACAAAATGACCATCACAATATATATATATATATATATATATATATATATATATATATATATATATATATATATATATATATATATATATATATATATATCTATATATATATATATATATATAATTATCGAGGCACATTTATCTGTTTAAACGAGACCTACATAAAAGATCTGAGTTCAGCCTTGGTGTATCTAATATCTACTAGGTTAAGTATTGCAGCAACTTTCGAAGAAGGAGTTTTTGTTTCAGGGAGGTGCGAGCGGAACAAGTCAACATAATTTTAACATTGTCTGCATTTGAAAGAGGAGGGGCGTACAGATACAATTAGTTGCAATCTCGCCAGTGAGTAATGCCAATTCTAACAAGCCATCTACTTTCCCTCTTCTATCCTAATCAACCTGTGGCATTTCGCCTGTCCTTGTAACTTTCAGATAGAAACGGCGACGGCGGTGGGGAGCTTCTCCAACTGCAGGTTACCATTTTTAAGCATTGTATTGCAACTCAACCTATTCTTTTGTTTTAAACGTCCTTGTTTCGTTCCATCTTCGCTAGCCAAGATGTGTAGTTCAACATTGACCCTTGGCAGATGCAGGTAGTCGAAACAGTATGCACCGCTACTCTGTTTGGTGGATGCAACTGACAGACACTGATCCAAATGTCAACATGGAACGAAGTGAATCGATCAATCGACGATCCTTGCCAGTAAAGTTGTTTGCTTCGATAAAATTGCACCATCTAAGTAACACATTACCCGATACTTATAAGGTTTCTTTGTTTCTTTTAAACCGATGGGCTGAGCTAGTTAACAAAGAGAGAGAGAGAGATAGAGGGGGGGGGGGGGAGAAAGAGAGAGAATATGAGCATTCTAATTGAAGATTAAGCTTTTTTCCGTCCCCCAACCCCCCGCCCGAGATACCAACACAATAAATGGTAGTGTTTTTAGTATTTTGGTTTGAATTCTGGGTGCAGTCAAGCGAACTGTACGATACTTATATATAGTTCATATTGCAAAAATAAATTTCGAGTATTGGAAATATATATATATATATATATATATATATATATATATATATATATATATATATATATATATATATATATATATATATATATTAAACCTGCCTACACATACACGAATGTATATCTGACATAAGACAATATTTATGGACTCCATATCTCCTTTTACTTCCAAATTTAACTTCTTTAAAAAGTGTGCCTACAAGGACGTATGTGTGACCCCCTTAAGTGTCCTTTATAAACCCGATTCGCTATGCGTCATCACTGAGACTGTTGGTATTTGTATGACCAGCAATCTAAATGTAATAGTTCAATATTCTTTCCACATTATAAATATTATGATAACAATTTTTTGTAAAAGAGGTTACGGATTCCGGGATCAACACCGCCTTGCAAACTAAATACGTGAGCCTAGATAAGGAAGTTTTGATTGCAATATAAAGGTTTTGTATCGCCAATACATAATTCCTCAAATAATTCTCAGAGATTGCGTTCAAGTAATTTCTAACAATAACTCATACATGATAACGTTTCTTCATTTTATACATGTTTATGGTTTCTACTTCACTCACCAAGGTTGCCATACAACTGTTCAATTTGTGAAAAGGTCATTTCACACTTCCCACCGATTACGTAAATACGTTCGCCCATGCAGTAATAATTACTACAAAGAACTAGGCACAGGTATGCTATCATACAACTTAAGCAGAGAGAGAGAGAGAGCTAATACACCCGATAGGTATGCTGACTGATAATTTGGTGGAGGGCTCCATGGATTTATATATGTATATCCTTCAGCACTTCAATCAATATAAAATCAACCCATTTATGCAAATTTTATTGGACTTGTGCATAAAAGAAACAGAGTAACCTTTAACCAAAAGATAAGTTCTGTACAAAAGTTATATTTGATTTGATATCTAAGTGCAGTCTAAATGACTTGCCGTAAGCATAAAGGTAATTATCAATTAATATGAGCTGAGCATTAAAATAAATCTCAAAAGGCATTTGCTGTATTTGTTATGTTTGGTTCCTCTGCGTGCATATGGACGTAGTATAGGTACAATACGCTCCCTTTATATCGCAAAAGGCGACTAACGGAGACAACATTTTGACCTGAAATGGTACCCGTGATGTTGTTCATGCTGGGAAGGTAATTGACTTTATAAAAGAGCTAGGCTTATACAAAATAACTGTTGAGTTTTACTTTTATAAAACATTTCTCACAAATATGCAATCAGAGCAACGGACACATAGGTCCAATAACATACTTCTAACCGTGCGTACTTATTTTCAGACTATATTGCTGCCATAATGATTTTTCACCCCTACATAATCTAAACCTCAGTCCATCATCTAAGCTGAAGTAAGTCCGCCAGGGGCTTATCAAATCTAGATGCACCACTACAGTCACCTCCAAGTGTCTTTCAGAGAGTCAAAGTTATTCGACTTGCATCGGAATGAGACGAGAAAGTCCGTGTTATTGCATAATATAAATTCTGGGTCTATCCAGTTATTGGGAATCAGAATCAAGAATGTGTTTTGACTTAAGAGTATTCCCTCATGATTACTTTTATAATACAGTTCATAGCGTGATAAGATTGATACAGCCTTTACACTCCGGAAGTTTCAAATAATGGTCACTCGAAAAAGCAGTCGTCTGCGCATACATGTATCGTGTATTCAGTCACTTGCATACATAAATGAGGTACATTAATTTGCTTATGTTTAGTCAAAATTAACTCTCTCTCATACATACATATACACACAAACGCTGACACAAACACGCGTTACACAAACGCACTTTCACTGTCCACACGCATTTCTATAGATACAAGCATACATACATACATACATTGAGTTATTTTTAATTTGCTTATTTTGTAGAACTTTTCGTATCAAAAGAAAGTAAGGCTTCTTACTCCCACGGCAGTATCAGAAAAGAAAAAAGCCTGATCTGTTGGTTGGCTGGTGGGATGGATGTTGGATGGATTGATGAATTAAATCATTTAAAGGATATATCGTCCTTCCAGCCCCTTTAGTGTCCTTTGTAAACACGTTTCACCATGTATCATCACCGAGACTTTGGTATTTATACGACCAGCAGCAATCTAAATATAATAGTTTAATATTCTTTCCACATTATAAATATGACGTTTAAACTTAAGTTCTTGTGGAAAGGAGGTTATGGATTCCTGGATCAATACCGCTTGCGAATGAAATACGTGAGCCTAGATAAGGAAGTTTTGATTGAAATATATAAAGGTATGGCTTTTGTCATAATACTGACGTAATATGGGTATTGAATTTCAAAAGTTCCTCAAATAAATCTCACCAAGGTTGCAATAAAACGATTCAATTTGTGAAAAGATCATTTCACACATCCAAACGATTAGGTAAATAAGTTCGCCCATGCATCAATAATTAGTACAAATAACTAGGCACAGGTATGCTAGCATACAACATAAGCAGTGAATTACTTGCTGGGCACAAAATACTGACTAAGGCATTGAGAGAGAGAGAGAGAGAGAGAGATTAACTCCAGCTCATACGTGAATAGTCTATGACCATGAAACTATCACACTATTCTATGCAGACAAAAGAAACAACTCGGCGATACCGTCCACGTTTTGTATCGCCAGACACGATAAGAGATGTCTGTGCACAAGTGAACTCTAGGGATTTTGACGATGGGAGATGGTGGAGCCATATACATCACCATTTTCTCCACGACCAAGAGAATCCAATGGTTAAAGAATGAACGTCGCTCGGTAGCCCCTGAATATTATTTCTATTTTCAATCCACGAATAAGATGACTTCTAGAAAATGTTGAATTACAGTCAACACTTACACACCTAAAGTTAAAGATTTTAAGTCTGAATTCCTCGTAGAAAAATTGGATGCGTTTATGACAGACGTGTTTGCTTAGCACTTTCCAGGATCATGGAGACGGTTCAACACGTACAAGAATCCACTGCTGAGATGGAAATCACAGATGGAAAGGTGACCGAACTGGTGATTCAAGTTTCATCTCCTTCTCATAGCGGAGGATGATGCTGCAAGCTATTTTTAGTGAATCAGCTCCCCACCACCAAACGAGGTATCGTGAAGATCAACAATAATCAAGACGATATGTGTTTATCCCGCTCCTACACACCGAAATGGTAGCGAATATGGGGAAACAGTACAAAATCATAATAAGCCAAACAACGGTTAGAAGCAAAAACAATTTTGGAACAAACATGGATTTTGACAGAGACTGAGTGTGGACCCCATGGTATGCAGGGTATTCAAGAAGTGTTAGTCTGTCGATATTCATTGAAGGTACAGCACCATGTCATACTTGGTGATCTTCTGTTTCAAGGTCCTACTTTTTCACGCGGACAATATATCCACGTCAATCATCACCAAAATAATGTCGAAGATCATATCAATATCAAATATTTCTCGAATGCAGATACTATTGTGAAAAATATATGACTTTGGCGTCAACAACCGTGAGCAAACTTGTGGAGAGAGATGTTGTCACTGTTTAAAGTCGAAACGTTGTGTTCCTGATGGTAAAAAAACAAACAAAACAACAACCATTATGTGTTCCACGTGCCAATTTGTAAGTCAAGCATAAAATCAAACGGTTTCAACAGAAACGTTCTTGTGAATCACTGAAATTGTGTTATATATATTTTAGAGACAGAGACACACATACATGCATTAGCATTATTAGACAAACAATACAAACAAAAGAAAGGGTTGAATTTCCAACAGTTTAATTATTATGTTTGATTTTTAGTGCTTGTCTTGTTTGTCTCAGTTTCATAAATGCCTTTGACAAAGAGTCCATAGGCTAGCTAAATCTAATTTTGCACTGTGAGTTGTAAGATCTTTTATTTACATGTATCCTTATCAATCTTTGTAACATTCGATCCTTTGCTGCAACCAGTACGTATGAAAGGACTGCTATTTGCCATATGATAAAACAAAAACAAAAACAAAACAAACAACAACAACAAAAAAAAGCACACCAGGATAAAGGATTTCTATAAATGCCTATATCTGCAACTTGTTTGTTGATTTGGGGCCAACATTTTTTTAAACATGTCAAATTTTGTTTGCCTCTTATAGGACTAGGTGCCACCTTGTCCACCATACATGTAAATTTTACCATCCGACAAACATCTAGTGAATCTATGTTTCAGAATATGTAGATTTATGTGGCTTATAGATCAAGTAACGTTTATTTTTTACGCGTTAAACGCATTATGTTACATTGTAAATGTAATGTTCCCATCAACCAGGTGCCCTATATTTTTCATTTTGTTCTGTTTATTGTGTATATGGTGACGAGAACTGAGTTGAACTATGACCTATTCAAGCGCGCACAAATCGATTCAATTAACACGCTGGTTTTGTTCAAACAAAAGAGACGACTCTCTTGACTCACAGATAATATCGATTTCCAGGTAAAACGTACTTTAGTAAATCTCATAATAGGCATTACCTCTAAAACATAGGCAAATGTTGCATTTCACGTTCCTAGCCTAAAGTGTCACAGGTCTATCGTCGCGGTCCACTTGGGCAAAATAACCATTATATTTGGTAATTTTCACAAAACAATCAGGTAAACAATAAATTTTAAAAATTGTAAAACATTAATATTAGTTTTCGAAATTATCAATAAAATCGTTATACAATATATATCTATATATATATATATATATATATATATATATATATATATATATATATATATATATATATATATATATATATATAAGTTCCAGTGTTAGTGTAGTTTCATCCAGGCATTTAGGAGACGAACGAACACATAAAGCCATTAAAGCACGGGGAATAAGTATACGTAGTCATATGTAGCGAATGATCGAGACAATTTGCAAATAGCGATTCATATGCAGATATATTCGCAGTGGATTAATAGTTACTTAAATTATTAATCTCCACTACATCGATAAGTATGCAGTCTTTCCGTCCGTCAGGCAATGTGTGCGTTAGGAGTAACTAAATGTATATAGTGTTAGTTTCATATACAATAGTGAATCAATGAATACATTTAAAGGCAAAGAAGAAAAAAGCTACAATTACTCACTTGAAATGGAGATCATTAACATCATGCGTTTTTTGGCTACCAACACGTTGAACGTACCACGTGCCACATCTCTCCCCCCCCCCTCTCTCTCTCTGTCAGTCACTTATTCATCTACTGTTTGATATTTAACGTGTTGGGCAACATTGTTGTGCTTCGCAAGACACAATTCATTCACAAAGCACAATTCTAATATAGTCGATAATAGCATTTAGTCATGGTTTTAAATTTCAATTGGTGTCATTCAAAATAGCAAGTCAGTGCATGGTTCTATATATATATGATTCCAGGAATGAAGTAAGACATCTTAAAGACCCTATCGATTCATAGATTAATTTTAATGTGATTTAAATTGCAGTGCATATGCAATAAAGAACATTGTGTCTATATACGTTTCTCATAGTAAAATGTGTGTCCTCACCTAAAGTCTCCCTATATCTTCTCTTCTCTTTCACATATGTATTTTCCTTGCCAAATAAAAAGTTCCTAACACCCCATGTTATGTAAGAGTAAAGAGAGGTAACGAAAAGTAAGGAGCTCTGATTTATACTTCCTAATGTGAAAAAAGAAAAGCACACGAGTCTTACCGATTGTTCCTCCACCACATCATATTTTTCACTCAGTTCCGAGACGACATCCTCCTTCGCCTTACCTTCCACTACCACATATATGTCAAACATTTCGGCTCCGCGGGTGAGGTGGTCATGGCCAATACAGCTCAGTATCCACAGAGGAATAAACACCAATTTTAACATGAGGATTAATGCTTGTCAGTACAGGATCCGTTATTTACATCCCAGCAACAAATACGGCATGTCTCTAATCTGTTCAGCATGTGTGTCCTTAGCTTAGTGTCTACACTTTGAATTATACTGTTCAAAACGTCTGTATTGTATCACCTTTATGACTGTATGAGGTACATAGTTACAACTCAATCTACCTTTTTCCATACCCGGAACTAAACAAGTTCCAAGTGCTTTTTAAATCGATCCCGGTATTTGATTAGTTTTGAATTGAATTACTCGTTTAGAGCATTCACCTGCTTTATGTATTTATGTCTACGTCTTGTTCTACCCGATAACTCAGATGGGCTTTGCCTACGTTTTTATATTTAGTTAATCAGATCGATAGATGAGTATATAGATAGATAGATAAATAAATAAATAAATAAAAAAATAGATCAGACCATACAAAAGTTATGATGCAATGTAGTCAATTTCTTATGAATATGAAATCACCATTTACACTCGAACTCTACAATGACCAGGGTTACGTTTATATTGTTCATAATTATCGTTTATGTTTGCATCATTGGAATTAGCACGTGTTTACACAGAAGTCGACACGATATCATTCTTTTAAATATTACATGGTCCTGTAATATATAAGCTGACCTCAAATATACTTGACCTGGACATGTATACTATGGTTGTTCATTTTAATTAGTTAAATATGCATGGAACATGGACAGCACAACAACTTCAACAAAATGAACTTTATCATTATCTTTCGTTTACTTGTTTGTACTATTTTCATTTGTGTTTTTTCGATGTGTTGATAGGGTTACGGTTAGTTGTGAATCTCTTTCAAAAAGGAATATAGATAATGAGTCAGTCATTCAGTCATGCATACACACACATCTCTTGTCTACCTATCTCTCTCTCTCTTTCTCTTTATAAATAAATACATATATATATGTTATATATATATATATATATATATATATATATATATATATATATATATATATATATATATATATATATTGGGGGCCCAGAGGGTTGAGTGGTCTAAGGTGCTTGCTTTTACAGATCAATCATCGCTCCCTTCATTTTGTCATGCCCTTTACGTTGATTACCTGTCTGTCGTTCTGGTTTTAGGTGTCCTATCTGCGTTTTGTATTCTTCTTATATTTCTTCTTTTTGAATAACACTTATAAGAATAAGAAGCAGCCATTGTTGTTACCGTAGCTTTTGTCGTCTTCGTCGTAGCTTTAGTAGTAGCAAACTGGTAGTGATGGTGGCCGTGCTGGTATGATATTTAATCCAAGCAGAACGTTAGACTTAAAATGTTGCTGAAAGAAGGCATCAACCTTGCATTTAACACATGGAAGTACTGATTCACCTAATTGCCAGACTATTGTTGACAGAATCACGGCACATTTTAGGCAACAGATAGATACATACATAAATACATTTATGGATTTGTAACCATGTATGCAAGTATGCTTGCTTGAATGTGTGTATTATGTTCCTTGGACGCGCGTGGACCCGGGTGGCTGAGTGGTCTAAAGCGCTCGCCTTTAGACATCACTCTCAGACCTCAGCTCTGTCTCCGTGAGTTCGAGTCTCAGTTTAACCAACGTTGATATGTGAAAAAGCTTGCCAGTAGCTTCCCGTGGGTCCATCTTTCCTCGCGGATTCTTCCGCCACCAGATATAATATCCTTCATGTATAGCCTATCATGTGCTGAAAATGGCGCTGAACCCCACAAAACCACAAACCATTGATTTTAAACGTTGTGATAAATGGAAAAGTTCTATGTATTTTTAAGATGCCCTCCATCCTGTCAGGAAATTGAAACTAAATTGAGACGCTCAATAAAACATCGCCAAAATCGTTGCAACATTAAACAGGAGGGAAACACCCTGTCCCTCCTCTTTGTTCTTTTTATAGGGTTTGTGCCTACGTGTGTATGCCTGTTTAACTGAATTCTTGCATTTTAGTTCGCTTTTCTCTCTTTATCTGTTCCTTAATTATAATTATACGATTTAGAAGTTATCGTTGTAGTCATATAAATGATTTTAATAGTAATAGTAGTACAAGTAGTGGTAGCAGTAGTATCAGTAGTAGTAATAGCAACAGCAGAAGCAGTAGAAGTAGTAGTAGTAATAATGGTAGAGATAGCAACGTAAACATTAATAACAGTAGTATTAAGCGGTGTTGGTGGTATCATTCTGATCTTGTTTGAACGTTTACAAATGATTTTGACTGAAGTTCCGCACAGGTAAACAATTTTAAATAAACGGACCCGGCGAATCCATTTTGGAATCTAACCTGATAAACTGTGTGCTTTCATTGTGCACATCATTTGAATTTGAGACAACGCATGCAAGTCATAAACTGCTCATGATCCCAAAATGCGGGTATGCGCATGCTTTAAAATGCTTCATGTTCATTAATTAAAGTTTGATAGTTACTAGTTCGTAATATCTTAATACATACAAATATCATAATATATAGAATGTTTTATAAAAAGTCCCCCCCCCACCACCCCGCTTAAATAACAATATTCGAGTAAGAAATTGATATAGTAGAGCTATTTTTTAAATGATGGACTTTTTTGAGCAGTGTAATCTTAAGGTCTGATCTTATTGTTCAGTGCAATCGTAGGGAATCAGTTGTGTTTTCTACTTTGCACTTAGGAGTATTTGATATTATATATTGTTATACTGCATACAACAAAGACACAAAGTAAATTAAAACAGAAGGCATCTAAAAACTGCAAAAGGAACATTCATTCCTAATGTCTATTATTACCTCCTCTGTGGATAGTTCGTGCAAGTTTACACTTATTGACTATTTGAATCGTATGGCTCAAATATGTTGTGTAAATGACGGCTCCTGTTTTCAGCATTGCTTTTATCCCTCCACATCTGTAACAATAGTTTGTGATATTGTAATACTATCTGCAAGCCTGTCCAGTCTGACAGAATGGAAATTTAGTACACTGTGTATTGTAGTAATATGACTTGTCAGTATGGTGACGACTTTAAAACGGTATATCATGTTTGGCACCATTTAGCAATGTCCACACCCGCATTAAGGGGGAAGGGGAACTAAAAGCTAAGAATTATTCATGGTTTGGTCCATTGCTTTCTCTGATCCTCAACTGCTATGAAACATTTTCCTCTTATAATAAGTTTGTGCAAGAGAAGTGTTATTTATTACTCACTCCCCTGGAAGCCTTGGAATTTAGTCAAAAGGTACGAGGTACTTAAATTTCAACTACATGAACATTTTTTATTTTCTCAGTAAGAAAACTTTATATATACAGTTCAACAAAACTATATATATATATTATATGAAACGGATTTCAGATTTCGGGCTACAACAACGTGTTATGATTTGGGGTGGAGAAGACCAATGTCGACATTGATAGCACGTATCGTTAGGTTTGTCTCTCTTTTCTCCTGTCTTGGAGATTTATTTTCTTTGACGTTCTGGATGTACTGGGGTCCAGTGTCCTTTCTTTTCACAGACATATCACGTATCTTGACTTGTATCTCTCGAGGCGCACTCTGGATTCTTCTTGGAAGTGTACCTTTGAATGACTCTCGGTTATGTGCAATTTGCTGTGGATCTCCCATCTACACAGATTGAAACTGCATGAGTGTGTTCTCTTAGTTACATGAGTGCTTTATATATAGGGAGATAGGTAGTGTTGTCAAGTACAATTTGGATCATCTACCTTCAGGAAATGATCATAGCCTTTCAACGAGAAATCAAAAGCCAAGTGAGACGACGTTCTATGTCTCATTATACCCTGCGAGAAGTGTTAGAAGAAGGTCGCCTGGAGGATTTTGAAGAGGATATGATTTATCCTGATCCAACAACATCTACCTTCATTAGACCGAAGATTATTTTCACATTCTAGCTACCCAACATGTGACTTCCATAAAATTTAGATAGACTGCCTACACATACACAAAATTTAAAGGTCTCAAGACTCAAGTACCAGCAGAGAAAGCAGCTGTCGTCATTGCACACTTATTGAAGTCAATGTTAGAGGAATTCAAACAACAGTGCCAAGCTAAATATCAAGACCGTTTGCGACTATCGATCACTCACGACAGCTAAAAATCTCCTCTTTGGATCAAGTTTAGTACGCCTGTTTAATTAACTTCTTCCAAATTCTTGGACAAAATTCACCACGTTCAACAGTACAATGATGAGTTCAACATGACCAATGGAAAAGTCACTCTTCACAATACACACGTTTCACCTCCTTCGCTGGATCAGTTTCTCAGTGCCGAACGAAGTATTGTCCAGATTAACAACTATCGAGATCAAATGTATCTTGCACATGCTCGAACTTACGTAGAAGAGAACGATACAACGGAATAAACACGATCATTGGAGAGCACTAGAAAATTATACTTAATCAAGATACAATTGGCATTTTCTTTTGAAATATTATTCAGAGGAAGGAACCGAATATCCAAGATTAACCATGCACTTGCGAAATCACCTAAGGTATATTTTGATCAATACAGAAGCTAATCAGCACGTCGTGCTCCCGCATTTGCCTGAAGTTCATTACTATGACACAGACGGTATCCGAACAGAACAACGAGAAGTGTTCTACGCTTCGTATCGAGCCTACTTTTCAGACCCTTTTGATTTTCAAGAAGAAATGTTGAAATAGTGTCGATCCAAAATGGACATTGTAGGGAAAAAAGAGTTGCCGTTCTTGGAGATAAAACCCCGATACACACTGAATCAAACTCAGATAACTGGAAGAGAGATTATAGACATAAATATCACACTACAAAACGACAAAGTTTCTGGTCCACATGTTATGAGATACTTATGACTTAAGTAAACGAAATTTTCTATTTCCAAGCCACTATTACCGCTTTTTAATAAGTTTTAAAATTTACAAAAAATTCCAAATCAACAGAAAATGCCTAATGTGGTGCCAGTATTAAAAAAAGATGACAAATCTCTTCCGTCAAATTACAGACCCGTTCCCCTTTCAAGTAACTTTAGCAAAAGTTTCGAAATTTTGGTTTTTAAATATATGCATAATTATTGCTATGAACATAATTTTCTTTACAAATATGACCTGGTCATTCAACCACATACCAGCTCATAAATATATATCCCACCATCTGCAACGCAATTGATCGAAGCGAAATTTTGTGCATTATATTATGGGAGATATCTAAAGCTTTTGACAGAGTATGGCAGATGGAATTAATACTTAATTTAAAATCTATAGAATTACATGAAATCTGTTGGCTGTTGGCATGGGTAGATTGTAAAGTAGCTTACAGGACACAGAAGGTCATGGTTGGAAATTAATTCTCAAACCTTGGACAACTAACTGCAGGAGTACATCAGGGATCAGTATTAGGTCCCTTTCTTCTTTTGTATACATTAATGACAAAGCCTAAAGTTTACAGTCCCTGACTACAATGTTTGTAGGCGATTCCTCAGTAGAATGCAAATCTCATGATCGATTTTTCATTCATATCGTATTAAACAATGATCTTCAAACATTATTGGATTTGCTAATCTCTGGCTTGTTATTTTTAATCCATCCAAAACAGAGTGCGTCCTTTTCTCCAACATGCAGCTGGAATACTCAGCAGACCTTTAATATTCGGGTGAAAAGATTCTTTTTCTTACATCACATCGACATATGGGAATTTTTTTATCAGCCAATTGCTCTTGGAGCAACCATATTGAATGTATAATTCGTTCTGTATATAAGCGTATTGGACAACTGAGGAAGTTTAAATATTTATTATCAAAACATAACATGAATACAATGTATTTAACCTACATTCGCCCGTTTCTGGAATATGCATCTGAAATTTGGCCAACAACTAGTCTAGGGATTGTATAATTGATTTACTCCTGATCTGTTTGCGAGTCACAGTACATCATAATCTGAGAAACTCTAACAATATCATTCGATGTCAATGCAGAAACTCTTTGTTCAAAAGATCGTATATACCAACACTTATCGACTCATGGAACGATCCGCCACCATCCACAATAAATTGTACTAACCTTCAAATAAGAAATTACTGAGCACAAAACATTCTGCTCCAAGTTATTTAGCATTTGGTAATCGACAAGCTTCTGTGCTTTATATACCGTTAAGACACAAATGTAGTTCACTAAATTATGATTTATTTAGATGTAATCTCATCGTAGATCCTTCCTATTCTTATGGATTTCCAATAGAAAATGACTATCATTTTCGTTTTGAATGCAGACTGTTTAATAACGCAATAAATTACCTCTATCACAGATTATAGGTACTGAATATGTGATTTCGTTTTGTTCCATTATGACTACAGCTAGAAATTGTACATACCGGACCACATCAAACACTATCACTACGATTTTATCCTTCCTTCATAACTCTCATTTCATTATATGTATGCACGTTACCTGTCCTGATATTGTCTACAACTCTTGCCTGTATGCGTGTTAACTAATTATTTATGTATATAATGGAGAGGAACTTGTAAGTTGAAAAATGTGTTTCCAATCCTTTTGCCCAGTATACACATTTGTGATCTTGTTGGCATAAAATATATTCAAACTAATATTGTACGATCCTGTTGTGGATAATTTCGACAATTGCTTCTAGATCAGGGGGTATCGACCCTTAAAGGAACCTTCTACCGTTGCCAAGGCGTGAGTAATAACGTACCGAAAGAAGTTCATACCCGAGAACAAACTTGCTGTTTTATCATCTCAGTCCTATCAATATGTCTGTTTTTTAAAATTAAGTCAAAGCTTTGCGTTGGTTACATTACTTGTGTAAAACTCGAGCAAATTGGATACAACATGTTAGTAATGGTGACAAAAATAATATTGGATCATATTCCGTGGATGGTTGGGAATTAGAAAACCCGCAGATCGAGTACGAATTTCAGGGATGTTTATGTAATGTATGCACCACTTTCTACACTCAGCGTGCAAAATGCTTTGTCAGAGTCAACCATGGAAGAGCTGTACGACACAACTTACCGACGACGCCAAAGTTTAGAAAGTTACGGATATCAAGTAGTACAAATGTGGGAACTCGACAACGATTGACGTTTAAAAACAGATCCCAAATGTAGACGCATCGTCGAAGATTATGATGTAGTTGACATCGAACTATTGAATCCACGCGACAGTTTGCTTGGAGGATGAATCAATGCTACACGCTCGCTGTACGTAGCAGCAACATCTCAAGAAGATCAAATAAAATGCATCCATGTGTGTTCCATGTATCCTTGGGTGTATAAATATGTTCGTCTCCCAACAGATAACCTGAAATTTGACAGAACACATTAACGTAGAATCCATTCGCGAGCTTTGATTAAACGTGATGCTCTTCCAACGATGAACTTATACCATGCCGTCTTATCTCATCATTGTCACGTAAATCTGATTTATCCTTTGTTCGTACGTGTGTCGAAACGTGTGCCAAGAATGTGCTTTGACGTAAACGTCTTTGAGTGTCGAATTGTTAACAATATACACAAATTTGGCACTTTCCTACCAAATACCAATAACAACAGGACGACAATTCATACCACATAAAAATACTAGCATGACCCAATTCGAGTCTATGGATTCTTTTTGTCAGGCTACGTCAACGAATTTCTGAAGCAAGAAGCTAGTGGTTATCTTTTTTGGTGTCAACCTCTAGGAGATAAAGATGAATTCAGAGAATGACACCAATCCCTAAAAGGCATCACCTTGAAACTTGAAACACGTCTAACAGAACGAATGAAGACGATAGCTTGCTAAAGTCATGCTGAATTGTTTGTGGGGAAAGCTATTGCCAATGACCAAATACTTGGTAGATCCAAATCGAGACTTTCAGCTCATCGACGATAAATGAAAACTCATTAAACACGTGAAAATCATATGTGATGATTTTATCTTGGTGAATTACAAAGAAGTCGCTGCTTTCGCACCACCAGACGAGTTTGGCAAAGACATCATTGCTGCTTACGTGACAGCCAATACCCGTTTAAAATTGTATTCCGGCTAGGAAATTGTAGGAGATCGAGTCCTTTACGCTGATACCGATAGTTGCATGTACAGCTATCGATCTGGAGTCAATCAACCACACATCAAAGACAAACGTTTAGGAGCTTGGACCGACACACATTCTGAAGACACTATTTTGAGTTTCGCTGGACCAAAAATTTACGGTTACCAGTACCGAGACAGGAAAGGACAACAAATATAGAGTAAAAGGACTGACACTGTCAAGTGATAAACTTAAAAGGGACCTTAAAAGTCAGGTCAAGATCAAGACTTTCGTGTCAAAATGTTGGACCCTCACAAGATTTTACGTTTGTCAGATCATCAGATCGTCAATCGACCCTTCGAAAAACTGTATTAGATTGTCTACAAAAAACGAAAGCCCCTTCCCGAACATAACACGTTACTTAGCGGCTATCGTTCTCCAGTACCAAAAGAGTCCTGAAAAACAAAGAAAGATCGTTTTGAGTACAAACATTCACCGAGAATGATGCATTTGACACAGAAACATTGTGATGTACACACCGACTCCGAGCTCATGATGTGCCTTGGGACAATAGCGATGCTGTATCCTGCAACATAAGCAATTCGGAACGACCTTGCCGCTTTAATATCGAAAAGGATGCCGTTCCTGTTATAATCTAAAGGTGTCATCCACACACTCACAAACCACGAGCACAATGCCAATGACAAATCAAAGAAGAATATGCCTTTCGTGTGGCTTTGCTTTGATATTGTGATTTTGAAAGTCGATTCCAGACGTCCAAAGGGAAATGGCCTAAATATCTGGAAGGAACCGGTCCCGAATCTTTAGCCAGAGCAGGATTTGTCTACATGGGAGAAGGAGATAAAGTACAGTGTTTCAGTTGCGGTGTGAAACTTCATGAAAGGGAGTATACAGTTACAACTTACCTTCAGCATTCCAGATGGTTCCTGGGATATTACCGCATTCCCTTGGTCTGTCCAGAACATAAACCACACAAATACTTTAGAAGAGAGGATTTCTAGTTTGCCTCCTGTGCTGCGAGAACACATTTGCAGAGAGGACAATGGTGAGGTTTAATAGGTCTCTTAATATATGTCAATATATGTTTTGTATTTGTGTATGTTTTGTATGTCTTTCACACTTAAACTTAATCATCCAGTATCTTTGTGGGTATAGAGTGTGTTAGCACTCCTACCCTAGTTAGGTTTGTGTGAGAAATTACATTAATTTTTGAGCTACTCGAGATCGGGTAACAAATGTGCAAAGTCCAGAGCTCTGTTCTGGAGATGAGACACGTGTTAACCCTCTATGGCTAAGCACCCAAACGGCCCTTTTTAAGGCCACTCAATTCTCTTAAAAAAGATATATTATTCAATATTCAATCATAACCAATCTATTTATTTTATGTTTGTGTATATCGATTTATATCTGAAACATGAACCTCCTGTATGTTTCTGGGTATAGTATGTGTGCATACACTCCTACCCTTTTCACGTGGGATAGTATGTTTTCGTATGTAAGCATAGTGTGCGTAAACAGCCCAACTCAATTGTGTGTCATTTCATTCCCCCTTCTTTTCCTTCCTACACTTTTCGTTACTTAGTAGGCGTCTGGTGTTGGTCACTACAGTGGCGTACTGAATAGTAAGTGTGGGGTGTTTATTACTCCAAACGGTGTTGGAGAGTAAATCTGGGGTATTTATGGTATATCACGGGGTGTTGGATAGCAGAGTACTATGTATTGGATAGTAGATTACTAAGAATTGATCAGTCCAATACTGGTCAGTAGGTTTTGTTTTTAACATTACATTTTTCCTTGTCCCTATAAATTTTTAAACATGGAGGCTTACTCTTAAAGTCACTTTATGTCCCGTAGCGACCCATAATGTTAAACTTCCTTTACGACCCATATCGAACCATGCATGTTCAACAACAGGCGTAATGTTAATGTCCATTGTGTCCCATTTCAGCCCACATAACTACTTACATGTGTTCAGTATAAAAGAATTGTACTACTCTTGCAAATATCATGTCATTGATTTGAAGCACATTGTGGGTGTAGCTTTCATTAAAACATATATTAGGAATTGTCATGAAAGTACACTCTGAGATTCAAAGTAGTGTCTCGAGGCACATGATGTAAGAGATTGAATTCTTGCACTTTCAGTGACAGCTGTTACATTCTCAAAGGTGAATCCATTCCTCTAGTCTGACCGATAATTTCTCCAAAGAGGTCTGTCGACGAGAATGAGCGGGGCCCATTACGCACCTCATGGACCAACAGAGTGTTATAATGGATGATGCTGCCACGAACGCCCACACCTTGGAAACGACTACCAAAATTAAGCATAGTATGAAAACACTTGTAAAAACAAAACTCGGCATCTCCTATCTTTTCTCTTTCTCCCCAAATACACAAACACCCCTACCAGGCTGCCACATAAGCATAACCTTAATACAGATGGAAGTCAAAATCTATGTCAACAGTTTAAAAAATGAAGCAGAATTTTAAAAGAAACAGGTTGTTTTTGTGCACTGTTGTCAATTGCAAATGGAATCAAAACCTACGAGTGAGTCGCGAAATACATTTACAGTGTAAGAAACACCGAACTCAGAGATGTATAAATTGATTTGGTTTTTTGACACATAATTTTATGCTGGGACTTTGTAAATAGGTCAACATATGTTTACCATCAGCGTTAAAATGAAAACGCGTGACAACAGATATAAGTGTTTCAGAATACGGGTGAATATAGCCATTGTCAATAATAAATTCTGATGAACAGTTCGAGTATTCTTATAATGGTATACGATCATGAAGGCTAAAATTTTATTAGACAATTAATTCAAGTTTTTATTATTATTATATTTTGTGTGCGTGTGTGTAAAATCATGATAAAATCAGTTTCCCTTCACAAAGAATAACCTCATGGTGAAATATATGGTTAGTGTACAGGAGAAGTGTTGTTTTGTCAATCCTTGACTGCTGACATTGTAAAGTAATAAGTATAGTCTCCATGAAATAGTACTGACGCCAAAGATAGTTGATTGAATTGTAACTCCATTCTTACAGGTCATCTTGTGGTTCGCCAGATGAAGCGTCAAAGATTGTTACAATGTTTTTATATCAGTCACATCAATTGCAAAGTAATAATAATAATTTCATTGAACGTGCATAATTTAAAGCAGCTTATATACTTATCTATATGTGATTACTACTAGTTTAATCGCATTTGAAGTTGTGGGTTAAACATTAAACATATCTTAAGCTGCTAACGTCTTTCTAACTTTCTCTACTGGTTTGCATATTTCGTTTCAAACAATCATCAATATATTTTTACGATGAATCACTCATGCATTTATTTAAATATTCATTTCTTAATTGGTTTGTTTGTTCTTTAGTTCTCCACGTGTCCCTGCTATGAAACCAAGCATTATCTCGATTAAAGAGGAGAGTAGTGCTACAAGATGGTAATAATATGAACATGATATATTCATATGTAAGCCATTGCATGTAATTGTTTCTCTGTTAATCAGGTTTAATGCAATCGTTTCTCGTTTGCTTTATAAGGTTTATGTCATACCACTGTATGCTTCAATAAAGATCAGTAACATCACTGTTTGTAGAAACGCTCGGAATTCATTTGAACGTAGGGGGAATACGTCCTTCTGATATTCTAAATTAATGAATGCACCTTGGAACAGCGAACGTCACATAATAATGTTTACATCTTACAGTATCAGCGAGTAAATACTTCAGAGTAAGTGATATTTAAAGTATCCTATTACAAGCTACATCTACGATAGCCTCCATCGATGCTCTACAAAATATAGTGCAAAACTCACGTGTTATTATGCAAGAGGAATAGATAAGTACATGATTGAGCCATTGATTGAATAATCTACGGTGATACTTTAATTGAGGAAAGAATGCAATCCAATTTAAAGTCTTGCGAAAACAGACTAAATTAAAATAACAATCTAATTTTAAAGTTGAAAATCTGAAAAGAATTAAACACAAACATTTTAAATTGATATAAAATATGTATCATACTTTTATTTATTTTTATTTATTATTTAGTTTTGTTCTTGTTTATATAGTGTGTGCTTCAATATTAATTAGTTTTATATCTCTACTGAGTATTAACATATGCTTCACATAGAAATTGGTTATGTAGATAACCTTGTGAAAAGTATGCATCAAACGTTTTCATTTTCATTCATTCCCCTGGATTAATTAATGTTTCTTAGCGGTATTTCGGTCATCCTTTAAGCTTTTAAAAAAGTGAAATAATGTTAAACAAAACAAACGCCATAACTTTGGTATGGAAATCTCAAAGGCAACGTTTTGTAAGTGGCATACACTGTGTTATATTCACTGTGTATCTACGCCATATGTCGGAGAGAATGCACCATACAAAATCAAATGAAACAATACCTACGACGTGTTCGATTAGTCCGACGCGAGAAAGCCATTAAACATTGCATTTGGGCGAGATCCTGTTGGAATTTTGTTTCTGTGTAAGATTGTGCATTTAGAAGAAAAAATATCTCCTTGTAATTAACTGAACACGTAGGTGGTGGCAGAGTTGGTACCACTGGCTGATTACAAGGTCATTAGGAGTAACACCCACAACTACTGAACAACACACCGTCTTACAGACCACCACCTACTCACGAACACAACTGACCAATACACATTGTTACGAACCAGCAAACGCCTGTACTGACCAGCATATGCACATAGTGAGCAATACTACACCTGCTGACCAACACACCATCTTCCTAACCAGCAATTGCTTCCACTGATCAACACACCGTCTTACTGATCACAACCCAGACCTACTGACCAACACACCATCTTACTGCCAGCACCCGCATCTACCCACCAACACTCCTGTGGAAATTCAACATTGAGGTCACTATAGCTCATTGACATTAACCAGAATGAAGAAAAGAATGAACACATACTTAATGACAGGCATTGGATCACTTTGACAAACCGAGAAGAGTGTTGCAAAATATCCAATGTCAGTTTGGTTCTTGACTTTGTTAAAAATGTACTGTTTTCGTTTTTAATACGTTCACAGAACTGCTACATGGCGTCCCTTGACAACATCGCCAGAATGTGTGTTGCAAATTATCCAACGGCATGTTGGTTCTTAACTTTATTACAAATGTAATATTGTCGGTTTTGTCTTCCTAGAGATGTTACGCTCAGTGGACTGCTATTTATTTTAAAGGGCTGTTTTGTGAAAATGACAACGAGAGATTGATAAACTGTCAAACAAAAGGTCAAAAAAATTTTTTTTTTTTAAATAAGTATTCGTGAACGTCTTCGCACACAAGATATAAAATGGGCACACCTAAAGACCTAACGAGGATTTTTTTGAGAGGCTGAATATTTACAAGTTCTTCGCAAAAAATATCTGTAACCTTTTTACAGCTCGTTTTGACAGACTACTAGGCGATTCCATATTGCATAGATATAAACGAAAATGACAATTATAGAAAACCGACGTTCTGTGAAGTAGGATTTTCACCAAACGTGCAAATTAGTGACGCTGACATATGTAAACTGCACTTATAATATTAGGACTTGAAACTGAGGATAACCATTTAAGTAAGAAACCATCAAAATATATTTTGTAAAAAGCGCTATTGATAACAGCAATATCGATGACGTATAATTTACTGACAACATAAACGTTATTAAGGTCTGGTATTCAATCCAGCAGTAAATGAATCAATGCCGCACTCAGATTTAACTTAAAAGGTAGTTAAGTCATTCAAGTCAAAATCAAATTTAAAGCTTAAAGGATATAATTGAACATCACATTTTAAATGAACGTCAATGTAAGAAGCGTACCTCATTTAGTCATAGATTTGTCCATGTGTAAAATAAACGTGACCTTGGCTCATCATTACAATCTCGTATAATACCTCGTCATCTCATCAGCCAGTGAAATCACTTAGAAAAGCGTCAATCCGGGCAAATTCGAAAAGAAAACATTTAGCTGAGCCTTGTATTATGAAGATTTCGCAGAGCCAGACAAAGGTCTGGTTGAATAAACTTGTATTTTTTTTATTACTTTGATCATTGTTGATATAGTGTTCCTTCCCAACTAATACTAAGCTAAGGACACCTGGTCTGCCTTTGTAGTGTGTTGTGTTATCTGTTGCGTGTCATTTGTCGTGCATCTGCCAACACTCGCTGGTTACCATTCAGGAAGTGTTTTGACAAAATTTGGAATACAAGTTTATCTGACCAATGTCTTAAATGAGTTCCAATATGAGCGGCATCCAAACATGTTAATGTGGGAACCCTGCATCTAACTGAGCTTTTTCCACCCTGGATGCAACATTTCTGATCCTATTTTGATCAAACTAGGAAAATAAGTTTATATCATTAACATCTCAAACAAGTTAAAATATGAGCACCACGCACGCATACTAATGAGGTGATCTTGCATCTGACTGACTTAACTTGTTACCAATCTGGAGGTTAGTTTCTGATTAGACTTTGATCAAACTTAGAATATACGTTTATATCATCAATATATTGGACACGTTTTATTAAAAGCAGCATCCATGCATATTAAAGAGTGATCTCACATCTGAATGGCTGAGAATGCTACCACTGGAGGTAATGTTTCAGATCCAATTTTGAACTAACTTAGAATACCTTCTGATATCAAGAAGGTCTCGAACGATTCTGCGTGACAACCAAACATATTAATAAGAATTTTTCCACCTGATTGACTGAGTTCTTTACTACTCTGGACGCTATTGTTACCCATTAAACTTAGAATATAAATGTCTAACATGAAGATCTAAAAAAATTATGAAAAGAAACATTAAGAAAGTGAGTGCATAGTAATGAGGTAATCCTGCATCTAATTCGTTGAGCATTGTAACACTCTGTAGGCTCCAATTATGAACAGACTTTGATGGGATTATGTATGTTGGTAGATATCGTTCAGATCTCAGAAGAGTTTGATTATATATGATATGCATGTACAATAATAAAGTGAACTTTGTATCTGATTGACCAAGCTTGTTACCACTTTGGAGGCTTCATTTATGAACCAATTTTTAGGTATGTATATATGTATATATGTATGCATGCTTGTATATATATACAATTATGTATGTAGGTAGGTATCTGTTTATGTATCTATGTATGTGGTTTACAATATATAAGCACAATCCTCGCTATATTTTCAAGTTAGTCTAGGTATCAAAAAATGTATGCAAAAAAAGTTAAAGGGAAATAAAGGGTAAAAACATTAAACTTCAAAAGTTGTTTTTAGTTTTTGTTTTAAATTTCAAAGTTTTTCTCCTAGGACATAAATGCAAGTCTGAATATTTTTATCATAAAATAATCTTTTTTAATTTAAATATATCATGAATGTATGTATGAACAGTAGTTTGAAGGTTCATAAGAGTTTGAAGCTTGTTTCTAAGAGAGTAAACATTTCATTAAAAATGTAGACCAGACACCCAACAAGGATATTTTGGTTATTCAAGGAGACTGTAATGCTAAGGTAGGAGAAGACGCACAAGCAGACTGGCGAGAAGTCTGTGGTCCATACTGTAATAAGCAGACCAATGAGAGAGGACACAAGCTCCTGGACTTCGCCACATACAATAACCTAGTGCAAGCGAACACCCTTGGCCCCCACAAACTATCCAGAAGATGGACTTGGCACAGCCCAGACGGAAAACGTCACAACCAGATTGACTACATCTTGGTGAGAAAGCGCTTCCGGTCAACCGTAAACATTGCCAGAACACGTAGCTTCCCAGGAGCTGATATAGGAAGCGACCATGACTTGCTGATGATGACTATCAAACTCCGTCTGAGGAAGACCAATAAGCCAAGACAAGTTAGGATCAGGTTCGACCTTGAAAAACTTAAAGATCCAGCGTGGCACAAGCATTTGAAGCATCAATAGGCGGCAAATTTGCACCACTCACAATTCTGGGACATGAAGAAATAAACCTAGACTCCTTGATCATCATCTTCAACAAGGCAGTAATAGACACAGCCGGTGAGATCCTTGGCAGGCATCGTAGAATAAAGAAGCCTTGGTTCACAGCAGATATCCTCGACCTCTGCGATGTGAGGAGAAAACTGAGGAGTAAGCGAGGGAGCAAAAAAATACAATGCAATTAACAACACGATTAAGAAGAGCATACAGAAATCAAAAGAAAGCTGGTTAGAGGACCAATGCAAGGAAGTTGAGAAAAGCCTGAACCAGAATGACAGTAATAGGGCGTACCAGTTGGTGAAAGACCTGACAACAGAGAAACAGAGGAGATCTAATACGATTCAGGACAAGGCTGGTAAGAGTATGACAGAAAACCAAGACATTCTAAACAGATGGACGGAATACTGTTCGGAGTTCTACAACCACAAGACTTCTGGAGACCAAGCTGTACTAAACGTACCACTGACCACAACAGAGGTTGACCACCCGATCCTCAGGCTGCAGAAAAGGAAGTAAAGAAGGGGAAGTCAGCTGGGGTGGACAATATACTAGCAGAACTTGTTCAAGCAGGATGAACTTCCATGATAGATGTCCTCACAACAATCTGCAACCAAATCTGGCAAACAGGAGAATGGCCCACCCCATGGACCCAGTCTCTGATCGTGACTCTTCCTAAAAAAGGCAATATTTAAGTGTGCTATAACTACCGAACAATCAGTCTCATCAGTCACCCAAGCAAGGTTATGTTTAAGATCATCCTCAATAGACTGAAACCCCAAGCAGAGCACATCATTGCGGAAGAACAGGCAGGTTTCAGAGCAGGACGTAGCACTACAGAACAGATCTTCAAGCTTAGAATCCTCTGTGAAAAATATCTCCAGCATCAACAGAACCTCTATCATGTCTACATTGACTTCAAGAAGGCTTTCAACAAGGTATGGCATGCAGCCTTGTGGGAGACCATGCGGATATACAACATAAACGGAAAACTAATCCGCACTATAGAAACCCTGTATGACAAGGCGACTAGTACAGTTCTCGTCAATGGCAACATAGGAGACTGGTTCAGAACCACAGTCGGAGCCAGACAAGGGTTTATTCTCTCATGCACTCTCCTCAACATCTACCTGGAAAGGATCATGTCCGACGCCTTGGAAGACCATGAGGGCAGTGTCAGTGTTGGAGGCAGAACAATCACCAACCTGCGCTTCGCAGTAGATGAAGAAGAAATGGAAATTTTAATGAACCGTCTCAATCAAGCATCAGTAATATATGGGATGGAGATCAACGTTAAAAAGACAAACCTAATGACAAACAACGCGAGTGGCATTGTAAAGGAAATAAGAGTGAATGGACAGAAGCTGGGCACAGTAACAAGCTTCAAGTACCTAGGTGATATCGCATCTGATGAAGGTTCAAAACCTGAGGTTCTTTCCAGGATTGCGCAGACAACAGCTGCTCTGGCTAAGCTGAAGCCTATTTGGAAAGACAGCAACATCAC
The DNA here is from genome assembly GCA_029931535.1 of Margaritifera margaritifera. Taxonomy (NCBI): domain Eukaryota; kingdom Metazoa; phylum Mollusca; class Bivalvia; order Unionida; family Margaritiferidae; genus Margaritifera; species Margaritifera margaritifera. The sequence continues at coordinate 205,264 of JAQPZY010001133.1, forward strand.
GCTTGGGTCCGAGATCAAGCTTATGCGCTCCCTCGGCGTGTCCATATTCCTATATGCATGTGAGACATGGACCCTAACAGCAGAATTAGAGAGACGAATCCATGCCTTAGAGATGAGATGTTATTTAAGGAAAATCTCATACTTAGACCACGTCTCTAATGCGGAGGTGCGCACTAAAATCCAAGGTGCAATTGGACCTTATGAAGATCTGCTCACCACTGTAAAGAAACGCAAACTAAGATGGTATGGTCACGTCTCACGCTCAACTGGCCTGTCAAAGACAATCACAATCCTACATGACACAGTGAGAGGAAAGAGAAAACGAGGCAGACAGAAGAAGAGATGGGAAGACAATATCAAAGAGTGGACAGGCATGGACTTTGCAAAGTCCCAAAGAGCAGTGGAGAACAGGGCAAAATGGAGAGAGATTGTCGCCAAGTCATCAGTGGCGCCCCTACGACCAGCAAGGTTTCGAGAGAAAGGAAATGAAAAATGAAACATTTCATTGCAGCGGTTCATATTAAATTATAATATTTTTGAAAATTTCCTTTAGACTTAAAAAGATATTCCAATATTGTAATAACTTTAAACCAATTGAAATTTGACATTTCATCCCGTTGAAAGAGTTTTTAAATTTTTGTTTCATTATTCGATAAAATATTAGTATCAATAGCCCTATATTTTACGAAATATCTATAAGCAACTATATTTTCTTTTTTTTTCTTTCACTTCGTGTTGCACGAATATAATGTTTAACATGGATGTATGTTACTCTCAGGAACAACAATATTTACTGGCTGCACAGTGTATTGGAAAGTTTGTAAATGGAATCAGTATCCTGCTATAAAGTAATTTGCACAGAAATTAAGACATTCTACTGACTGTATAATTCACTAATAAATAGGCCTTTAAACTGGTAACTGAAGCACAAAAGGCTAACTCGTTGCACAATTTATATATTTAACTAATTAAGCAAGTTAAGTTTGGCAAGGGGTAGAGGGCCACCTCTATACCAGTATATGGCAACATGCCACCTCATTTTGTGTATTGTGTAAGCCTGGCGGTACAGTAAAAGTGTTTTGTGGGTTTAACGCCATACTTCAGGACATGATAGGCTATACATGGCGGCCAGTATATCTTGTAAACGAAGAACGTAGAAAAACCCGGGAAGAACCAACGACCCGTTGAAAGCTACTGGCAAGCTTTCTCACACACTCACGTTAGCCGAGCCCAAGACTCGAACCCACGCAGACAGAGGTGAGATGGCAGTGATCTGTAAAGGTGAGCACATTAGACCACTCACTACAGTAATAGTGTTTCGTCAGATACAATGTCGTGTAAACAATTTTCTGCACATAAAATTAGGATCTCTAGTTGATATCTTCAGATTGTATATCTGAGTCAAATTCACTCCTGAGAGGAAGTACTTAGCGCATTTGCTTTGCTAGGGATATGATCACATACAGGTTACGACTAAATGATTATAAGTAATATACCAACTATCATTCTTAAGCAACTCAACACTTTAAATCATTTTTCAAAACTAAGAAAAGAAAGAATATGAACGTAGACCATTAACATGTGACTCTCAACCATCTCCTAAAAACTCTAGACCCCATGTGACCCTCCGCCATTTTCAAAAACTTTTAAAACCGATATGCAACCCTCCAATATATTTAATTTTGCCAAAAACCCTAGACCACACGTGACCATCAACCAATTTCCAAAATTTTGTTTATGCAAATATGTGCCTTTCAACATTTTTATTTGTTCAAAAAAACACATAGGCTACATGAGAATCTCCACCATTTTTTATTTTAAAAAAACAACCTAGGCCTCTATGCTCTATCAACCGAAACATTTACAAAAAAACCTAGGCTAGAGATACCTACAAGTTTCATAAAACACTAAAACGCTAATAATTAAATTTAATAAAACACTTAATCATCAATAATAAATATTTCATAGAAAAACACTAAATCATGAGTAATCGATATTTTTTTTAAAATACTAAACCATCCATAATCAGATTTTCATAAAAATACCTTACCATCAATAATAAAATTTTTAAAATGTATAAATTAACTCAAATCTTAATGTTAACAATGTATTACTTTTGGTGTAATAGTAACATTAACTGTTTGTGATCACAAAGCAGATATCAGTGTGTGTTCGGAACCCGTAATGGACAAACATTTTGTTCCATTAATTAAGCTAATCTGTACACTCATGTCGTTCCATGACGCATGTATGACACCAAATTGGTGCTAAGGATGTGAGTTTAAACTGATTGAATTACAAGTGATGCAAAGTGCACCATTATACCTTAGAGGTAGTTCTCAAATCACAATATCTTGACTAGCCTTAATTAACATCTAGGATCTTCATTGTTGGCTATAGTCAACCACGTGATTGAATAAATCGATTCAACATCCTGGATAATTTGACGTACGAAAGTAAAATGGATCCTGTTCCCGAGCATGGCCAGGTGCACACATTCCTTACGTTAGTTGTCCTTAAAGATTGACAGACCAGAGTTTGCAGATGGGCTTTTGCAACAATTTAAAATAAAGGTCAAGGGGCAAATGTCATACTCAACAATATAATTAATCATAAATGCATAGCATTAAACATAAATATATAACATTCATTCATTAATTAAATGAAAGTAAAGTTTGAATCAAGAACAGTATTTAAGTTATTTATACTATGATTTAGGATGTCAAGTTGCTTACACAAATATCAATCGTGATCACACACTAATCAGGACGTCATGACTCTTAAACATCACAAAATTAAAGTAGAGAATCGGAAAGCAAAGAGGATAAAATATTCCAAACTGAAAGAATGGCTCACTGAACAATCTACATACACATTACCCAAGCAATCTATTAAAGGATTTTCCCATAGAAAGGTTTATGTTAACCACGTAAAGTATCAGTTCCAGGCAAATAGTTGATATACATGCATATGAAAAATACAAAAATTAATACAAATACAATTTTGATAATGATGGATGTTTTCTCAAAATACTTCTGGGCTGAGAACATAAAAACAAAAAAGAGAGATGATACAGATGATGTTTTCGAGAAGTATTTATTGATTGAAAACCAGAAAAGATACAGTTTGACCAAGGAAAAGAATGTTACAAAAACCGGTTAAAAATTACTGGAGAAAAAAAAATATTGAACACTTTTCCACTTACTCAGACAAAAAAAAGCTCATCTAGTGGTAAGTTTTAAGACTTTAATGAGAAAGTAGTTCACCAGAAAATAGGTACATATTTTAATAGACCTGTGGCACTAAAGCTTTAATATGATGGGAGGTAGTTTTTCTATGTCACACATACAATTTTTTGTTAACGTCAGTGGTTATATACTGCTGAAATAGTGAATTTAAACATGGTAAGGTGATTTGAAATATAGAATTGGTGATGATATTTGTATATACATGTTCATGTTATGTGTCGAATATGATGTCGATTCATGTGGGAAGAAACTGAATTGTCATCAAGTTAGATCTTACACATCGTTAAGTACTCATAAAATCTTTTAAACTCTTACTTCATGTGAATTTCTCACACTCAGAAATATGTTATAACCCCCGTCTGTGTCACTGGTTGTAGACTATTTGTTAAGCAATGACTGGTCAGAATTACGTCACATGACTATTTTCCGAAGTATATAAATACGAGCAAAGTTTGAAGGTCGGTTACAGATAGTTACAGATCTCAACCAAAGATATTACTAACTTGAGGAATTTATAATTACATATGTACCTAAATAACATTAACCAGCTAATAGATAGGTATAAAAAAGAAAGACAAGTGAATGAATTTTAATTGTTTGTTTCTTATCAATAAATAAACTAAAATTATATCTTTACTACAGGAATCGGAGTCAATTTAATTAAATCATAATCAATTCATTCCCATTGCTCCTGGCTTAATACAAAAGTAATATTGTGCTACCTGCCACCACACTGTTGAATTATTAGCCTCGGACTAGGAAGGCCAGCATACAACTGTCGTTGTACATATTACATATAATTTTATACTCCTGTTTTATTTGTCTTTTCCTTTTATGAAGCATTTTGTCATAATTACACACAATCGGATGAATAAAGGTCCTAAAGAGAAACTTTTTTAAAATTTATTATTACAATTATAAAAGTTACAACATACCCGCCTCCATTACGTACAATATATTACCGAACCTTATTGACATATAAATAATTTATATCACAGATATATATATATATATATGTGTGTGCGTGTGTGTGTGTGTATGTGTGTGTGTTACCAATTAAAGCCCATGGCCCTCAGAACATGCCTTTAGTATGAATTAACTTATTGGGTTATCTAACAACTGATACCTTCAGAGCGCCTAATTATACCATAATCCAGAAAGTTAGGATCTCAGAATATAAATATATTTTACTAAAGGTTATCTTGCTAATCTCATAGAACAGATTTTCACGATCGGACAAGTAATTTTAGGAGATCCTGTAATATACAAATTGGAAGACTTAAACGGAATAATGAATGAATATCCTACGAGGATGAGTCATCTCAATACGACAAACAAAGATAATGTGTTCAAGGTTGAGACACTTTTTAAAAGTAAAAACATGAATGGTAAAAAAATATGTGATTATCAAATAGAAAGGATATCATGATTTTTGTAATAGCTGGCAGCAAGAAGAAAATATTGCACCACTCAAGTAAGCCTAATAAAGAGTCCGGATTTATAGTCCTGACGTCCTAAAAACAGCATTGTAATATTCATATGTAAAGAAAGAATATATAAATATAGCCAATTACAGGTTACAATTGTAGTGACATTAAAAATCTATTGATCAAAGGGAACATCGAAATACACATATATATAATAGTACCATAATTAATGCTGCATGATACAAAAATGTCAAAATATGAAAGAAGAAAAATACAGCCTCATTTAATTCGTCTTCCAAATATAAGAGAAATAAAAAGAATCATTAATGAAGCTAAAAAATAAAATTATCGCAAGAAAGCTAAAAGACTCCTTTAATAAGCATTGAAATGAATATAGACTTGACGATGAAAAACAAAATAACATGGATTGGCCCAATATATTTTTACAGAAGTTTGTTCATATGTATGGAAAATGATCTGTAAAAAATTAAAGATCTAGTTCACTAAAAGTCTCGCTACTTGTTTAAAATAAACGTCTAATAAAGATGATAGTTGAGGAATATTTAGTGTTTGTTTTGTAGTTTGGTATCAACCATAAATATAATGAAGAAAAAATGAAACTAAAGATAGGGTTTAAGAATTGTTTGCCATGTTAACTACACAATTTCATCCGGTAATACATATTGAAAGAAAATGTCGTTTTCAAAAGAAAATATTTAAATCTATATATTGGTAGATTTAGACCAATAGGAGGAAATTCATACATAGATCTATCAAAATTAGAATCAAATTAAATAAAAAAGCCTGCCTTAATGTGCAAGATAGTGATAATAAATGTTTTTGTATGCACAATAATCCTGTTTTACACCCATAAACCGACCTAGAATGTATACGCATAGATCACATACATATAACCTTGATAAAAAAAAAAAAAAACATTTGTTTGATCAATGCCCAATACATATACAAGAATAATGTTTGTTGAAAATGATCAAATTATAGATCACGACAGCAACAATGATGATAGAGATAATGTGGCGGAGTAACAGACAAGTAAGGAAAACATTGGTTGAATGTTAGTTGTGGGTCTAGGAAAATAATTCTTATAATCTTCAGGTACCGCCGGACCCAAATTCAATTATATATATATATATATATATATATATATATATATATATATATATATATATATATTCCTATTTTCTTATTTCCTACGCATTATTAAACAACCCTATATCCTTTTCTATAATTTTATTTTGTGGCACATCATAGAATTTTGAGAAATTCAGTTTACATATTGTCCCCACATCTAACGAGATATGTCAGTAAGTGAGTGCCAACGGAATACCCACATCTACAGTAATTACCTGGGGTGTACACATTATTTTCAAACATGGGGTGATAACTCGAAATGTGCTAATCTGACAAAGCCGAATCTGATATGGAACACCAACGATTGTCATGATACAAATGCATACCGAGTTTTATAAGATATCCCAAAGGACACTGAAATTATTAACAGTTTGCGTTTGACAAACAAACGGACACACGGATTCCAATTATAATACAATTAGGGATAACTCTTAAACTGCTGATCAGACAGAGTGTATGTTTTAGAGGACACCACATCTTTTATATAAAAGCGGTTTGCAAGAGCATTCCATGTTTCATGCAGCGCTCTTTCCTCCTAGAAGCAGCGAGTGGCACGGTTGGAAACACGTTTCCAACGCTGCGAATGGTGAATCTGCGAGACAATCAAGAGCAAATGCAAAGAAAGTGGATAGTGGTTGAAGCATATGAGACCACTAACTAACAAGCCTAGTTATCTTGGATCTTTGAATCTATTCATATATACATCCAACTGTGATCTCAGATGGAGGAACTATTAATCTTATGATTCAATCACATCTCATTGGCTATATTGATTAAAAACAAGACAAATTAATAACACATATAAATCTCGGGGTAACCATATACATAATCTGTTGTTTTATAAATATGTTGAGTACGTTTTCTTATTGGTCTTGTTCTTCTGTCATTCCTGATAGGTTGACCGGCACGTGGGAGTCAAATAACTTCAAAATGTTCTCATAATTTTATACAATTTAATGTATTTTACAGTTATACAGAAAATAACTTTAGACCTGCAGTTCAAAGTAAAATATAGGTTTGTGATTCGATGGTCATGGGACTTTAGCCAGTTCGGTATACGCATTACTGGCGAATTACGTTTCAATTAAGTTTAGATCATTTTATCCTTGGCACACTATATTCATTTATACCTCCAAAACCTGGCATTGAATCTGCGCCAGGTAGATTGGATTTGTTTAAATACAAAACACATCTATTTTGTTTTCTATACTGAAGATTGAGCTCATACTGTGTGACGTAGTAGCTGATTCGTAAAGTGATGAATGTGGCCATGAATAAAAGGGTGCATTGATGCACACAGGGGGGAAATTTCTACTACATACATATGATCGGAGCTTCACTTTTATTTTTTTCAGTTCGATTGTTTTATAACTGTATTATTTATTTATTTATTTATTTATGTATCTATTTATTTATTTATTTATTTATTTATTTATTTATTTATTTATTGTATTTCTCCTATTCCTAACTTGTTTTTTGATACTTGTTATTTTAAGCAATTCTGCACTCACGTTTGTCGTATATTCCATTTCTAAAGTTGATTATTCGCGTGAAATTCTTACCGTGTCACCCATATGGTATCATGGTTTTCTTCTTTCAAATGTATGCCCTTTGTGGCAAGGTGCACCTGTCAGTAAGTGTAAAAAGAAACTTCTGGAACATGTGGTTTTTTTTCAGGGGGACGTGCGTTTCATGCGGATGTGCGTTTGATGGAATGCATATTGTTTTAGAGGATCGCACATAAATGTGCTTTAGGACTGGCACTTGAAAGCATCCATAGGGTATTTTGAGACCCGTTAGCATTAATATACTTGTCTTGTAGCTTGCGTTTGGATGACATTTAGAGGTCATGAATAAATATGCTTTTCTGAGGCGCTATTCTAGTATTTATAGTGAATGAGGATCAAGAACTAATATGCTTTTGGGACATGTATTCTCAACAATAAGGTATGCATTACTCTAGAATGAATGGTCTTCCTAAATGGTTTCACCTTTTAGGTGATGCCTCTGAAAGGATCATTAAAAATGAACTATTGTTGACATCCTCTTTCGATTTCCGTATCATTGAAACCAGAACAATCTGTAAATAAAGTTTGAAATCAGCAATGGATGAAATATTTAACATTTGTAGATCTTAAATGGTACCCATGAATTAAAATCAGGCATGTATCTTTCCATTTAACGAACGCTAGTTTTGTTATACAATCGCGTGTAAATATATTTTGTTTTCATATGTAAAACTACATCTTGAGTGCTCTTTGTAATTCTTGCTGATAAAAGGTTATGTCAGGTTGTCGTCATTTACATCTTTCATTTCCCACACAACTGTGGTTGTGTACCTGATACTTGTTATTTTAAACAATTCTGCTCTCCCGTTTGGCGTATATTCTTTTTATAAAGTTGATTTTTCGCGTGAAATTCTTACCGTGTCACCCATATGGTATCATGGTTATCTTCTTTCAAAAATAGAATCGCCATATGCATGCATATATACAAATTGTTCATTTTCTTTTTTGCTAGCGTCTATGGGAGCAATTTTCGTTCTGTTGTGCTTTGTGTTATGATATGTGTTTATCACTTTTGGCAAAAAATACAAGTACGTATTTTTGTTGTGTGCTGTACAATGTTTCCACATTATATCTTGTCATGTTCGATTAGATCTTTCGGCAATCACAGCCAGAAGGTATGATACATTTCTATGTTGTTATCATGCAAAATTGTTTTGAATATTTTGTAATAAAATTGACTACCCCGGAAGACCAATAATTTCTCAGGCTTCCTTACGTGTATGATTGTGTTCAAAGCATTTGTTAGAGCATTCCTTGTTTTATTATGGATTGATATGCCCCTTGCTTATTTACTGATCGTGTCACTATCGTTTTACTCGATAATTTTATCCTTTGTTCCATTTGCAAAATTTATTCTGACCGATGACCAGCAATGGTTATCGTTTCCGTTCTTGTTTTTCTGAAAACTGAATTTGTTTTTGGTGAGAGTTTAAAAACAACAAATATCCACCTTATTTTTATGCTCTTGTTATTCTTTTCATTATTTCAGCGAGGGCTTTATACAACAAGGACTACACCTTCTTTTACGTTCGAACCAATAACCGGCAGACTCAAAGCTGCCTGTAATGAGGATAACATTATAGACTACTAGGCTACTAACGTTTATGCCGTGTAAAATAAAATGTACTGACTATATTATGTATTCTCACATGGGTCGCTGGTGCTGCATACAATGTGTGCATTTTATACATGTTTGCTTTTAGCTTTTCTGCATCAGTTTCTTAAAATAGAGTAGACTAAGGTTTATTTTTCCGCATAAATATAAACGCTACTGACGACGAGGATTTAAAATCTAAAATGTTTATTTGTTGTATTGCTCCTATTCCTAAAAGACGAGCATTATTATTATGGAATTTTGATGATAGTTTTGAACAGTTATTTATAAGAAATTTGTAAACAAAGAAGCAACAAACTTCATGCACTTTATTCCACTGTAGTACATACTATCATGTGATATGCTGACATTTGAAGATAATAATGTCTGTTGATAATGATGAAATTAAAGATCACGACAGCAACAATGATGATAAAGAAAATGTGGCGGAGGAACATACAAATAAAGAAAACATTGGTTGTATATTAGTTGTGGGTGTAGGAAAATAATTCATATAATCTTCAGGTCCCGTCTGACCCAAATTCAATTATACATATTCAAATTTACCACGCGTTATAAAACAACCCTATATCATTTTCTATATTTTATTTTGTGGCATATCATGGAATTTTGAGACCTTTAGATTATATATTGTCCCCACGTCTAGGTAGATCTGTCAGTAAGCGAGTGCTTACTGAATACCCACATCTTAAGTAATAACCTGAGGTATACACACAATTTTCAAACATGGGGAGATAACTCTAAATGTGCTAATCTGACAAAGCCGAATATTATATTGAACACCAACGATTGTCATGACGCAAATGCATACCAAGTTTTATAAGATATCGAAAAGGACACTGGAATTATTTACAGTTTGCGTTTGACAGAAGAACGTATGCACCGATACCAATTATAATACAATAAGGGATAACTCTTAAACTGCTTATCAGACAGAGTGTATGTTTTTGAGGACACCACATCTTTTGTATAAAAGCGGTTTGCAAGAGCATTCCATGTTTCATGCAAATAACATATATATACCCGCGATTTTTAAACAAAACTAGCGTTCGTTAAATGGAAAAGCTACAGGCCAGATTGTAACTGATTGGTGCCATTTAATGATCTACAAATGTAGTATTTATCCGCTATCCTCTAAAACACTATGCGTTCCATCAAACGAGCGTCCGAAAATCTTATTCATGCTAGACCCGGAGAACGATGTAAAGCGCAATGATCCGTTATAATATAAAACGGATAAATATATCGCTGAACGCACGTCCTTAAAACATATTTATTCTAGAGTTCTTGGAACACAATAAATAACGCGAGCTCATGTCCTAAAAGCATATTAAATCCTTGTTCTCTGAAAGCCTAGCAAAGCCACACTTAAGTACGCAAATTTCGTCAAAAAACATTTTACAATCGTCAATAGCCCAAAACACCCGTCAGAAACCAAAATCACAATCATATTAGCCCGAAAACAATTAGACAGACACGTACATTTTTTTTAAAAAAAGCTACCTCAGAGTAACAATTTTACACTTACTCACACGGGTACATTGCCGTAAAAGGGCATACATTTTTCGATCAGGAAGTTTAAAATTAGAGCCGTTATTTTTGTATGCGTTTTTTGTAAGAATGGTTTTTATCCGTCTTTAGTGATTACGTACTAATCAAACTGCCTGTGCAAATAATATTGTTAAAGGTTATTACTCTTCTGCTTTGGTGTGAGTCATGGTATACATGTATCTAACATAACCAAATATGATGAAATCTAACGTTAGAACTATATTTACCTATTACTAATGGCTCACACCACTCCAATCCAGTTTTCTAGTGTCATGTTTTTTTAAGTTGAAAAACAATTATAAACTCGCATGTTACTTATGATTCTCTAGTCTCCATTGAATTGATGAGAGAGAGAGATAGACAGAGAGAAAGACAGAGTGAGATAGAGACTAAGAGAGGAAAACAGGTAATAGTTTGCGAATAAAGAACAAACAAACATCATACATATTCCTCCACTGTACTAAATAATGATATGCAATATGCTGTCATTTGAACATAATAATGAGTGATAATGATGATGAACTTTAACGATCATGACAACAACAGTGATGATAATGATAATGTGGTGAAGGAAGAAAAACATGAAAACAAGATTGATTGTATATTAGTGGTGGTTATAGGAAAACAATTCATATAATTTTCAAGTCCCGCCTGGCCCACATTCAGTTAGACATATTCCTATTTGACACACATTATAAAACAATCATATACTATTCTATATAACTCTATGTTGTGGCACATTATGGAATTTTGAGAAGTTCAAATTACATCCTTTCCCCACGTATTACTAGATCTGTCAGTAAGCGAGCTTTTAGGGAATATCCACAGCTTAAGTCAAAGCAGTGGTGTAAACACAATTTTCAAACATAGGAAAATAACTCTAAAAGTACTAATCTGACAAAGCCAAATCTTATATGAGATAGCAACTATAGTCATGATACAAATGCATGCCAAGTTTCATAACATATCTCAATCGGCACTGGATATATTAAGGAGTTTAACATATACCATTTATAATACAAATGGGGATAACTCTTACAATGCCGATCAAAGTCTAATTTGTAAAGGATACAAATATCTAGTATACAAAAGCGGTACATAAGCGCATTCCTTGTTTCACAGAGGCTTGTCCTACTCTAAGTAGCCGGTTTTACGGTTACGGATGCGTTTGGACCGCTCTGGGAGGTGAATCTGTGAGACACTCAATAGTAAATGTAAAGAGAGTTGATAACGTTGAGGCGTATGAGACCACTTACTAACACACGGAGCTGACTTGGGCATTTGAAACTATTTAGGTATACATCCAACTGCGAAACCGACGACAGCTCTAGTTTACATTCTTTACATTACGATTGTTTTAAATATGTCTCAACACATATTGCATGATAAAAGATCTAACATAATATGCTTTAATCGTTTATTCCAAAGAACAAGCTCTTTAAATCTGATTACATTTTACTTTTCGTTTGCGGTAAACAAATTATTCTTCCCCTGTCTAACTCATAGCACCTTTAACCCTACATATTGGCACCTTATCACAAGTAAGCTTTAACATCCGGACAAGGATTTGTAAATACAGAGCTATTGGTTTTCCCATTTTTTCTTGGAAGAATATTTTTTTATCTCTTTTGTAATTAACGTACCTATCGAACTATCGATCAATAACTTTGTTTTTCAACTGTACAGTGGTTCTACTGTGCCGTGAAGAAGTACATAAATGTTTTCCTAATAAAAAGTACAAACTTAATATAATATAAGTATATTTTACCTAACTTTTCTTTGCTGATATTACGCAAATCAAACAAATTTTCTCTTCAAATATTTGCCTCTGTTCGAAGCTACGAATAGACTCGCATAATAAATATACTGAACTATTATGAAATAAAACAAAATATAAGAAATATACGGTAGGGATTAAACAGGTTCGATTTCAAATCCTCGTCGTCAGCAGCGTTGACATGTATGTGTGAAAATACAACTTAATCTACTCTATTTTGAGAAACTGATGCATTACAGCAAACAGCAAAACAAATATAAGATGCACACATCGTACACAGCAGCACTGACCTTTATGAAAATACATAATTTTTTCAGTACATTTTCTTTTACACAGCGAAAACGTCAGTAGCCTAGTGGTTTAGAGCGTCAACCTAATTCCATATATCTTTGACTATGCCGGTTGTATGTTGGACCACAGAAAGAGGTGTAGTTTTTGTTGTATCAAGAATTTGTTGAAAAATGTGCATTTGTTTGTTGGTTTTATACTCTCACTGAAACAAATACAGTTCTTAGAAAAACAAGAACTTTAACAAAAGCCATTGCTTCTCATAGATCTGAAAGCATGTAGAAAATGGAACAAGGGATATAAATATTGGCTGAATGTTAATAACACAATCAGAAAATACGCATGGAACATACCAATCTATAACACCGTGTAACAAAAAAAAAATTTTTTTTGTTCCTGGGTAGTAAGTGTTATTTCCTAATTGCTTATGCCTCAAAAGTATAGAAAATTGCTATTATTCCCCACAAACTTTGCTTTTGTGACCAGGACAGTGATATTTTGAAATGTACCTATTTTCCACAACATTCCAGATAGATTCAGTGCTGAGTAAACTTGGAGTAACTTCTAGAACTTTCCAGTAATATAAATAGTAGTATAAATACAGGGGCCTTAAGCCCACCAGTTCAGTTTAGTTCCAGCTGCCTAAGTGGATACATATCTGCATTTTCCTGAGATGGCATCAAGAGGCTGCAAGCATCCGGCAGACGCATTTTGCTATGTCTGCGGCCAATTTATCAAGACAAGAGCGAAAAAGTACTCCGTGGTAGCATCTGCTAAGATGTGTGAGGCCTACAAGGCATATTTCGGCATGCCTGTCGGGGATCAAGACAAACCCTGGACACCTCATTTCACCTGCGAGCACTGCAAAAAAACTGTGGAAGGTAAGATGGACAATTGTTGCTCGGAATTTTATGTTATAAAATTTGTTAAAATTTTTAAAATTGTAAAGTTTTTAATTTTAAAATGTTTTACTTTTCAATGTTATTGAAAAAATATATCATATATGAAAAATGTTGCGAGAATCTCTTACACATTAGTCATGGGTGAAATAAATGTATTTTTGTAGGATGGTACAGAGGGGAAAAGAGAGCCACGAAGTTCGCTATCTCAAGAATTTGGCGGGAACCCACTGACCACTCAAGCAACCGCTACTTCTGCATGGTGGACCCTTCCAAACGTCGGACTGGCAAGAATGCACCTGCTATCACGTATCCGGACCTTCCTTCATCCATCGCCCTGGTGCCACACTGCCATGAGCTCCCCGTACCCAATCCTCCGGAGAGACAGCAGCCGTCTTTAGAAGAGAGCAGCAAGTCAGAGAGCGAGGAAGACGTTGTAGATCCAGATGACAACTTCAGAGGTGCAGCTGAGGAGAGAAACCCATACAACCCCAACCAAAAAGACCTCAACGACTTGATTAGAGATCTTGGTCTCACCAAGTCCAATGCCGAGCTTATGACGTCTAGGCTCAAGCAGTGAAACTTGTTGAATGAAAGTGTGCAAGTCGCAGATCAGAGGAAGCGTCACCAACCTTTTTCCAGCTTCTTCACCCGTCAAGATGGGCTCTGCTTCTGCCACAATGTGACCAGTCTGTTCCAGGCAATCGGAATCGCCTGTAACCAGAATGAGTGGCGCCTCTTCATTGACTGCTCATCCAGGAGCCTCAAAGCCGTGCTGCTCCATAATGGTACCAAGTACCCGTCTCTTCCCCTGACTCACTCTGTGAACCTCAAAGAGGATTACAACAGCATCAAGACCTTGCTGGACGCCTTGAAGTATGATGAGTACGGCTGGGAGGTCATAGGAGACTTCAAAATGGTGGTATTCCTGATGGGTCTCCAAGGCGGTTTTACAAATTTCCCTGCTATCTTTGCCTTTGGGACCGCAGGGACACCAAGGCGCACTACCACAGGCGGGACTGGCCACAGCGGACCGAGTTCTCTGTGGGGATGAACAACGTCAAGTGGGAGCCACTGGTGGACCCCCGGAAGGTGCTGATGCCACCACTGCACATCAAATTGTGCCTTATGAAACAATTTGTCAGAGCTCTAGATAAGGAGTCGGCAGCCTTCAAGTACCTTCAAGACTTCGTCCTTAAGCTGTCTGAGGCAAAGGTCAAAGCCGGTGTCTTCGTCGGAACACAGATAAAGAAGATCATGGAGTGCAATGAATTCCCCAAGAAGCTCACTAGTAAGGAGAAAGCGGCTTGGAACAGCTTTGTCGCAGTGGTTAGGGGCTTCCTGGGCAATCACAAGGCCGAGAACTATGTGGAGCTGGTTGAGACTCTGGTGAAGAACTACGGCACAATGGGCTGTAGGATGTCCCTCAAAGGCCATATCCTTGATGCTCATCTTGATAAATTCAAGGAGAACATGAGAGCGTACTCGGAGGAGCAAGGCGAGCGCTTCCACCAGGATATACTGGACTTTGAACGCCGCTACCAAGGACAGTATAACGAGAACATGATGGGAGACTACATTTGGGGGCTGAATCTTGAAAGTGATTTACAGTATAATCGTAAATCTCGAAAAACTACTCACTTCTAAATCTTTTGTAGTCATTTTTGTATTACTTTAGTATAAATACATGTTAATTTGGATTCATATGTTGTTTTTTTTCTGACTTTATGAGAACTAAAAGACACAAATTCGCCCGTTTTCTCATTGGAAATAGGTAAATTTCAAAATATCACTGTCCTGGTCACAAAAGCAAAGTTTGTGGGGAATAATAGCCATTTTCTATACTTTTGAGGCATAAGCAATTAGGAAATAACATTTACTACCCAGGAACAAAATTGTGGTACATAGTGTAATAAAACAGGCAACGCTATAACACATGTCTTTAGAAGAATCAAAAAACATAAGGCAACCTGAGAAATTATGGATCTACCAGGGTAGTGAATTTTATAACACAATGTTCAAAATATTTTTGCATCATAACAGCATAGAATTGTATCATACTCTCTGGCACAGATTTCCGAAAGATCTAATCGAATATTACAATATATAAAGTGGAAGTACTTTATAGCCAACAACACAAATACATATTTGGATGTTTAGGCAACAATGATGAATATATATAGCATTAGAAAGCACATGAGTATTAAAGTGCCTTCTATAGATGCTAGAAAAAAAGAAAATAAATAATCTGTTTATATGTATCTATATGGCGATTCTATTTTTAAAAGAGGAAAACCAAAATACAAAATTGGTGATACGGTAAGATTTTCACGAGAAAAATCGACATTTCGAAAAAGGATTTACCTCAAGCAGGAGTGAGGAGGCCTGTTTAAAACAACAATTATCAGCTACCCAACGCCAGTTGTGTATGCAATAGAAGATTTAAATGACTATCAAATCAAAGAAACGTTTAATCAGTAAGAATTGCAACAATCAACTCAAGCTGTATTTTAGAATTAAACAAAATATTTAAACGCTATTATACAAGCAAGCCAGCGTCCGTCAAATGGAAAGATTACGGGAGAGATTTTACTTCATGGCTGCGATTTAAGCATATGCAATATTTGAATCTTTGGTCCATCTATGATCTCAAGTTTTAGTTAGATATTATTCAGGAGTCTCTGAAAAGAAAATCGAAGTAGGAGGTCAACAAAAGTTTACTTGTAATGATCCTTTAAAGGGCAATACTCGACAAATGTAAACATTAAAGCAGAAGATGCATTCTAGAATTAGCGCATACCTTATTGTTGAGAAGGCATGTCCCAAAAGCATATTTATTATTGATCCTCAAAACTTTTAAAAAATACTTAAAGGGTGCCTCAGAAAAACATATTCATCAATTACCTCTAAATACCACCAAAAAGTACGCTCGTAAAAGCATATTAACTCTTAGAGGCCCCCAAAGACACTAAATGCCATCAAGTGCAATTCGTAAGGCGTATTCAGCCGCGATCCTCTAAAATACTATATAAATTTCATCAAAAGCACGTTCAAAAGTCATGTTAATTCTGGGCCCCGAAAACGGTGTAACTGCCACTAAGCGCATGCCAGAAAGCATATTCATCCGCGATTGTCTAAAACGCATAAAAACTATCGAGCGTATGTCCAAAGAACAAATTCATTCTAGGGCACCCGAAATGCAATAAATAGCGTGGACCAACGAACTAAAATAATATTAAACCCGGGTGCTCTGAAACACTATGATGGCCATACTTAAACGTCCTAACTTAGTAGAAAGACCATATGTTATACACGCCAAAAACAAAAACACCATCGTCTTAGGACGACACGCGGAAAAAATACCTACTCCAGATAATCGTTTTTGCACTTACTCACACGGGTACATTGCCGCAAGAGGGCATACATTTTTCGATCAGGAAGTCTAAAATTAGAGCCGTTATTTTTGTATGCGTTTTTTGTAAGAATGGTTTTTATCCGTCTTTAGTGATTACGTACTAATCGAACTGCCTGTGCAAATAATATTTGTAAAAGTTATTACTCTTCTGCTTTGGTGTGAGTCATGGTATACATGTATCTAACATAACCAAATATGATGAAATCTAACGTAAGAACTATATTTACCTATTACTAATGGCTCACACCACTCCAATCCAGTTTTCTCGCATATTGTGTTTTTTTTTTTTTTTGCGCGAAAAACAATTATAAGCTCGCATGTTAAGTATTCTTCTAGTCTCCATTGAATTGATGAGAGAGAGACAGAGAGAGGGCAAGTTAATAGTTTCCTTGTTACTGATAGATCACGTTCCTTTTATTTTCTACTTTACATTTATTTGTAGATAGGAAAGTTGCTAATAAAGAACAAACAAACATCATACATATTCCTCCACTGTACTAAATAATGATTTGCAATTTGCTGTCATTTGAACATACTAATGAGTGATAATGATGATGAACTTTAACGATCATGACAACAACAGTGATGATAATGATAATGTGGTGAAGGAAGAAAAACATGAAAACAAGATTGATTGTATATTAGTGGTGGTTATAGGAAAACAATTCATATAATCTTCAAGTCCCGCCTGGCCCACATTCAGTTAGACATATTCCTATTTGACACACATTATAAAACAATCATATACTATTCTATATAACTCTATGTTATGGCACATTATGGAATTTTGAGAAGTTCAAATTACATCCTTTCCCCACATATTACTAGATCTGTCAGTAAGCGAGCTTTTAGGGAATATCCACAGCTTAAGTAAAAGCAGTTGTGTAAACCTAATTTTCAAACATAGGAAAATAACTCTAAAAGTACTAATCTGACAAAGCCGAATCTTATATGAGACACCAACTATAGTCATGATACAAATGCATGCCAAGTTTCATAAGATATTTCAATCGGCACTGGAGTCATTAAGGAGTTTAACATATACCATTTATAATACAAATGGGGATAACTCTTACAATGCCGATCAGAGTCTACTTTGTAGAGGACACAAATATCTAGTACACAAAATGCCGAAATGACATGAAGTGCAAGTCTTAAGGCGCATTCAGCCTCGATCCTGTACTTTTACATTCTTTTCTTTCTATGTTTTCTCCAAAATTTGCTTTGTTCTGCTTCCACTTAGCACTATCAGCTGAAAGTATATGCGTGTATCCAAGCATTCATTATCATACTTTCATGTTTTAATTGGTTAATATATTTTATTTTCTATTAAGTTTTAATTTTTGATTTATTTCATAGCAAACGTTGGTTTTCTTCACCTTGAATCATGCACATAGTTGAAAGAATCGAAATCAACATGAATTAATATACCTTAATATTTAATGTATATCTGAATGAGTTATAACTCCTGTTTGCCGTTATGAAGAGGACTATTTACATAAAATACACACTACTTTTGTAAGATGTTAAATTTGCCCCTCTTCGATTTGCATTGACCTTCATGAAACAGGTACGACTATTTACAATATTAATTATGAACATGCTCTTTGTGTAACCCATCACCTACATGCAGTTTCTTATTTTTCCGCACATTATTCTCACATACTTTCTTCCTATCATTTTGTGTGGTCCGTGTTTGTATACTTTTTAGGTACTATGTATTGAAAACTTTAAATGCACACTATTTATTTACATCTCATTATTACCTAGTTTTATTGCTCAATATGCAACTGTTGAATTCAGTATGTATGGGTCTGTTCCATTTCAAAATTCACCTAATATGCATGACTTACCGTTTCCTGCTCCATTTCTTCACCATAGAAATCCTTTTCAATAACATCTGCTTCATGTTAAAGCTTTGCTATAGTGTATTATGCAAACTCAAAACGCACAATGCACGTACAGCAAATGCTTTTGTCTGGTCATCCTGGCACTTCTTTAATTTATGACAGCTTGGGACATTCATACAAATCCTGATTAAAATTCTGAATCAAACTAAAATTCATTTTTGCATCTGAATACCAGAAGTATTGGGCAAAAGGTAAACACATTGTATGTCACTTTCCTGAATACATCATTGTTTTGCTTAACTAAAACCCACCTTGAATAGTACTCCTCAAAAATAATAGAATGGAATGGCTATACCCCTTTCGGAATGATATTAGTTTGGAAATGGTGTTGTTATCTTTGTTAATGAAAACATACATTAAGCTAATAAGTGATTCAACTACAACTCTTCTTCTAAAGCAAAACAATTTAAATATTACCGTTTATAGACATTCAAACTCAAATAGTGCCTTTTGGAAAGCTTTTTCCTCGTCTGTAGTAAACTGCTTGTGAAATTACTCTGAATCGTGTGTGATATAATCACTGACGTTCTCAATCAAGATAACAACTAGTTGCAATAGAATCGTGCACAAAGTAACTTGGTTAATATACCAAATCGCATAACCTCTCGCTCTGCTGCCTTACTTGATCCCATTATAGTATAAGGAAGCTACGAGATCACTGAATCTGCCACTTTAGCTGTCGGCAAACATATTCGTGATAATAGAGTCACTTTCTTTAAAATAAAAATTAAGTACAATTTAATGAATTAATTTTAAAGGACAATCTGATGTATAACAGGGGTCATTTTAACATTATTAATCAACTTCGAAAATCTTAATAACATGGAGGAATTCTTTATTGTTTTGGGTGAAGAATATGATCTGTTTAACAGTGTATTTAGTAAAATATTATTTCCGTGTATTCCAACCTTAAACATTTAATATAAGACATAGTGACCAAATTTGCTTTTTCTCACATCTGAGACGTGCAATCATGATCAGAGACATATCGCGGAAAAAGGCCATTCAAGTCAAATTTGAGGAACAAAAAGTCAATCATGTAAACAAAAACGGCGTTGAAAAAAACTTACATAATAATTTAGACATTCGTTTTTATTTTCTGAAAGACAAGAAACAAATCTGAAATGTTTTTGGAGTTTAATAAAATCAATTGCTCAGGAACTTCATGGCTCATCGATAATTACCCCACAAAAAAGACCGAGTCTAAACTAATATAGTCAGAACACGAAGAAGCAAACTTACTGAATACTATGTTATAGTATGTCATTCTTAGATGACTCTAATATGAAATAACCAGAAATTAAGAATACTTAAAAGAAAGTATTAAATATCTGAAAATTGATAGCATTGAAATTCATGAAAGTGAGATCGTGGTTGTTATATCGTCACTTCCCAAAAAAGGCATCTGGTACTGACATCATCAGTAACATCTTATTTTTAAAAATACCAAACTTGCCATTTACAAACTATTAACACTATTATATAACACGTCATTAGACTTTACGAAACTTCCAAAAGAAAGGAAGCTGGCAAACATTGTGACGCTTTTAAAAAAAAGTTAGACAAATCGATTCTTTTAAATTATGGACCCAAGCCACTAGTCAGCAGCGTTAGTGAAGTATCTTAAATGATAGTCTTTCATAAAATATATAATTACTTCCATGACAATGGCTTTCTCTAGATATTTATCTGGTTTTGTATCTGGTCACTCAACCACATTTCAACTCATTGATATTGACCATTCTATATGTAATCCAATCAACAGAAGTACACTGTTATGCATCACGCTGTGTGATATTTCTAAAGCAAGTAATTTTCGAATGCAGGATAATCAACTGCAAGTATGCCCCATGGATCCGTTCTTAGTTTATTCCCAGTTCTTGGCTATAGAAAACTCACTATATTTGTAGGTGACTTCTCGCTTCAAATTAGTTATTGTGACCCATTATTCACCCAAAGTGATTTATGATGATCTTTATAAACTCTAAGACTGGATAGAATTTTAAATCGATCAAAAAATGTGTTTATTCACACACCGGGAGATGAAATTTTCCCTGATTTTGAATTCTTGCAAGAGAAAGAACAGCTTGTTTTATCACACTGTCATTTAGCTGTTACCTAAACCTTCGTTTGATCTTGGTAAAACCACGATGCTGTCGAATCTGCCTCACAACGTGTGCTCATGGTGCACCATTACTGATTCTGAAAATTTGCAAATGGTACAACTTGTGGCATGCTAGTAGAATATCACTTTATGATGAAACAGGTTGACCTACTCCTGCGGAAAGAAGCGATAAAACACTCTTTGTACATTTTACAAGATTATTAATAAGGAATGAAACGAGTAAACGGCTGATTAACTCTCACCTTGCACACAATATACAATTAACTATAATCTACGAAATTCTAACAACCTTGTTCAACTTCGTTATGGCATTTCATTCTTTGAAGATTTTTTTCAGATCGAATGAGTTATCTTTACGCACAAAAATTAGCTGAACACGTTTGAAGGAGCCAGCCCCTTTCTATGTAGCCGGCAATACTCACGGCTAAAACACGGTATTGGTGCTGATAAAGGAATTTTCATGTTATATGCATGAAATAGAAAAATTAAACAAGATATGAACCAATTTTAAAGATTGGTAAGCCTGGCATATACCTCTCTTACTTTCCTGAAAATTTCAAGAGGTTAGTGTAACCCATTGTTGAGATATGCATGGAAACAAGCTCTAAAAATGGCCATTTTTGAGCGTTATGTAGTCTCACTCGAAAAAAGCTTGAATATAAAATAGAGAATTCTCTAAATATCATACTGAAATTATGCATTTATTGGTCTGGTTTTATGCGGAATTCTATCCTGCAAATATTGCTTCTTGAATTAAAGAAATCGGTAAAATATTATGGATTTTATAAGCAAAATACCGTCAGTAGAAGTTTTGTTTCAACACTGAAATTCAAACACTAATCTGTTGTTATATGCCAACATTTTGTACAAAATAACATTCATTATAACTTTTATTGACATCTAGAACTCGACTTTATATTATAATAAGTAGTAAAACCATTTAAATCACATGGCTAGCCAAGATATTCGATTGAGAGCTTGTTCTTTGTCAAACTTTCCAGTTCTAAATTTTGTAGTGTCTGTAACCTTTACAAGTTTATATGGCAATAATTTTGTTGTTTCATTATGGAAAAGTATAAATCCTACAAAGGCTCATGTGTATCCATGTGATGTCTAAGTTGGCCAAAATTGGTGGTGCTGTATTGTACCATTAAAAAACAGCAACTCAATAAAAAAAGTTACAGACACTACACAAACAGGTATAAAAATGAAAGATAAAAGTATTGTTCTACTTGTCATTAAAACATTGTTTTTCTCAATAGAAAGTTCCATCTTATGTGATGTAATGTTGCATCATCTATTTACCTCTGCAGCCAAGAGCAAAAAAGTGATGCAATAACTCTCTTGATTGAATATTGCATCATTCTTGCAGCACTGTCTGTTTGAGTAATTTACTACAAGACAATGTAACCTGAATTTCTTATCCTAGAAGAAGCTGCCTAATTACTTTTTCTGTTCTTTACCATGGTACATCCCTAAGACATGGGAAGACGACAAAAGCAAACCTCTGGGAACAACTCTGGTAAGTTTGTATTGAATGGTAAACCACACTCTTAAATTGTAGTGTCTGTAACCAATATCCCCTTTTTATACTGTCTATGACTTTATCCCTGTTTTTTTTAAAAAAAATGAAGCCAAATTATGTTTCCTATTACAGTATTGATGTGTAAGGCTAAATTTTGACATATTGTCTGTCTGCAATTTGTAATATTTTGGTATATTTATAGTTTCTTTCATCTAGATTTCTGATAACAGGCAACATTTTCAGTGATTTCTTACAATATGCAATTGAAACTGAGTATTTTTGCATTCCATATCATTAGACTAGTAAATTCAAACAGAAATATTATGAGAATTCAATGAGCTCAGACTTAGTATTGGATACATTGCTGATATTGTCAAATGGTTACAGACACTACTAGACATGTGAATTGACCCGACTGTTGTTTACATTATTAAGGAAAGTGTGCAATCATTGTAAATGCTAGAACATTGAATAATCATCAGGTTTTATGCTATTTCTTTTTCAATCAGATACTTTTCTTTAAGAATCTACAGGTTATTCCAGTTTGCTTATGTATGAAAGCATATTGCGTACTCATTACAAGTATGTTTTGTAAAGTCTAAATTTCATCCGTATACATAGAGGAACAAAAATGAGAATGAAGTTGTTTGCTTTTAGGAAGCAAAGATAAGCCAGAAGAAGATGAACAGAAGATTAAAGCTAGAAGGGAGAAGACGAGGCTAAAGGTACAAGCCTGGAGAAAAAAACAGAGGGAAAATAAGGCGAAACATGAGGAGCTAAAAAGGGTTGATAGAGAAAGAAGAAAAGATGCAAGACTACTAAAAAAACAGCAATCACTTTCCGATTCAAATCTTCAACAAGAATTAAGAAGGAAAAAACGTGAAGAAATGAAAAGGTATCGCCAGAAAAAGAAAGAAAAAGCAGCCCTGGCAATATCGGTTAATAAGAGTGTTGATTTAAGAAGTCCGAAAACTGCTGAATTAAGTAGAAAGAAGAAAGAAGCTGTGAAAAGAACCCAAGCATGGAGAATGCGTATCAAACTGAATGAAAGTATACAGCAAGAGTGTATTCAGACTGATTGTGAAATAGGAAATACTGGGTCAGCCAGAGATTCACCAATGAATAAAGTGTTACCTAAAGCAACTCTGTACAGACAATTAAAAAAGGTAAAGGAAGTATTACCAAATACCCCAAAGAGAAAAGCAGTCATCATAAGTAAATTAATTGAATCTCCATCAACATCAATGTTTCTAAATAGGAATATAATGATAATGACACCGGATTGCAGAAAAAAACTTGAATTGACAGATACTGTTATACAATCTGTGTCAGAGAGCATTTCAGAAGTGAAAACAAGGAAAGGGGGTGCAAAGAAACATGCATACAACATCATTTGTGACGCATTACTGAAGAAATATAAAAGACACAGACTAAAAAAGTATTTCAAAGTATCAGTGAAAGGGCAAAAACCTAGTTCTACATGGTGGGAGACGAAACAAAGAAAAAGAAGAAGGGATGCACTTAACTCTCCATTAAAGAAATCTGTGAAAGATTTTTTTCTAAGTCCAGAAATCAGTAGGGAAGTGCCTAATAAACGTGAAACTGTGAAAGTAAGAAAAGGTGGTCAAAAAGAAATACTTCAAAAACATGTGATGACTATGACATTAGAAGAAGCCTACAAAGACTACAAGTTAAGGAACCATAGTCACAAAATAGGATTAACTTCATTTTCTAAATTGAAACCAGTGAATGTTAAAAAGGTGTCTGAAACAAGCAGAAGATCATGCTTATGCCAAAAGTGCTGTAACGTGGCCCTAAAAAGTGAGGCACTAACAAATGTAAAAAAAGCAGTGAAAGAAAATGGAGATTTGGATGAAATTTCAGTAGATAAGAAAAGCTTAAGTGATGCTACTTTTTGTAAATACGACACCAATCCAGCTATTAAATGTTTAAGAAGAGAATGCAAACAATGCGGTGTGAAATGTTTGCAGAGTTACCTTAAACCATTTGTTGAAAAGTATAGTGACAGGCAGATATCATGGCATCAATGGGAAAGTATAGAAATAGCAAAAGATGATAAAGTAAAGCGTTGCGTCTCCTGTGTGCCTAAAGAAACAGACATAAAAACATTAATTACATGCTTAGAAACTGACATGCAAGAGTATCCAGAGCACGTTTTCAGGGCCAAATGGCAACAGCAACAGATGGGAATTTGTGTTGATAGAATTGGTGAGGGTTCTATTGCTATGGTCATGGACTTTAGTGAGAACTATGGGTGTGTTTTTCAAAGTGAAGTACAATCTGGATTCTTCGACAGGAACCAAGTTACAATACATCCAATCATGTGTTACTATACAGAAAAACAGGGAGAAAAAGAATTCAAGATAAAGCATGCCATTATTGGCATCAGTGAAGAAACCAAACATGATGCAGACTTAGCTATCACTTTTGAGAACAAAGCTATAGAAATTCTGAAGAAGAAAGGTGTGAAAGTAGAGGAGATCCATGAGTGGACAGATGGCTGTGCTGCCCAGTATAAGGGGAAGAAAGCCTTTGCTGACATAAGTCTGAGGAAAAAGCCATCTGTAACACGAAATTATTTCGAAACATCACATGGAAAGAGTGTTTGCGATGGTCTCGGTGCGACAGTCAAGAATGCTTGCTACAGAGCTGTAATCAGCAATAGAAAGGTGATAGGTTGTGCAGAAGATGTATATCATTTCTGTACAGAGAAACTGAAAATGGAAAATACAGATAATGAAGCTAAAACAGTTTCGAGAAGGGAGTTCATCCTTGTTAAAGATGTTGAGAGAAATAGAGAAGAAACTGATGTGCTAACACTGCAAGGTACAAGAAAATTACATGCTGTAAAGTCAGGAAGCAATGATTATGAACTGAGCATAAGAAATCTGAGCTGTTATTGTGAGCAATGCATGAAGGTTGACGGGAGATGCAACTTCAGCGAAAATGTTAATGCCTGGGAAATGAGAAAGTTAGTACTCAATAAAGATAATTTAAGTCAGAAAGGAAAACAACTTAAAGACAAGAATCCATCAACAATAGAAAATAATGACAAGAAAAGAAAACAAGGAAGTAACCAGAAAGATCATAACTCAGCAACAAGCGAAAAGCCTAATAAGAAACGGAAGTCAACAGAAAGACAAAACATTGTGACAAAGAAGATCAAAGTTGACAAAAAAGCACCAACCAACACAGAGAAACCAATAGAGAAATACCACCCTGGAGAATTTGTTGCTGTAGGACTTAAGCCAAAGAAGGGACCTCTAGATGTATACTTAGCAGAAGTAATAGACATTCTTCATAACGAAGTTAGACTTAAATACATGAGAAAGTCTGGCAACATGTATGTTTGGCCTGAAAAAGATGATTATTCACAAGAGGCTCTAGATGCTATCTTGTACAGGGTAAAAGCTCCACAAATAGTCAATGAAAGGGGTCATATCTGGAAAAAAATCATAAGCACTTCTATTTGAAATGACAATATAAAGTCAAGGTTTAATGTGTAGTGTCTGTAACCTTAAGATCAATCACATATGGGTCTGTGTTTGAGTCAGCACCTTGGGTTGAACAATACTTTAGTGACTATGATTTATTGAACATTCATTATACTTCAATATTTTACTCTTACAAACACTATTTAGTATTAAACTTTCAAGTGCTATTTACCAGTTCATAATTTTAACACAAGTATTGGACATATACCTGTTACAATGTGGTTTTATCATTTTATTAACTAATCAACATTCATTTAATGAATAATTCTAGTCAATGTGTTCATGTTGAATTATTTTTGAAGTGAATTTTATGGAGATATGTATGGTTCTGCAGCTGTATTGAAATGCTATAGTTTTGTAGTGTCTGTAACCAATTTTATGGACAATGTACTTCTGACTCTTATGGAAGTTTGCAATACTTTTGGCCAGTATTAATGATTTTGTTTGTTTAAATATTCTTCTTGGTGTTAGATAAATGCCTAAATAAGATTATTCTATGTCTTTTATGTTTGTTATGCAAAAGTTTCATGGTTAGGTTTTTTTTCTTAGTGATACCTTTGTCATAGATGTTTTGATTTTGTTATTAAGTTGTTTACCACTTCCAGTTATGTTGTTTACTTTAAATGTTGATATCCTGTTACTGATGTTACTGTGAAAAAAAATAAAGTTTTAAAGTTTTCATGCTGTTTTTCTTGCATGTTATACACCAAGTGTAGTGTCTGTAACTGTTGTTATACCAATGAATTGAAATAATGGTTAAACAAAATCGCATGCATGTTCAAGCTAAATCTAACTTGATCTGACTAGGGGACACCCTAGGGTATATAATGAGCTTCATTGAAATGTTCTATCAAACATTTCAATTTTTTAAGTGAGTGAGACTACTCTCAGCACCAATACCGTGTTTTAGCCGTCAGTGAATTTCTGTTCGTTTAGCTTGATTGTGATATGAATGCTACACTCTCAAGTACGATCTATTTCCAGCTAACTTAATTTCTGATCCATCTTGCTAATGTGGGAATCCAATCGAAAGAGCCATTTCGTTTCTTAGTAAAGATATATTTAAGAAATTGTCTTTCCTTAATGTCATTTTCGACTTAACTCTTTTTTTTTTTTTTGTCTGGAAACGAATCCTACACTACTAAAAGACTACTTCATCAGAGAGAAGAACAGAAATGTGTTGCATAATATAAGAGGTTCACTCAAACATACGTTACTTTGTGTGATCCTCACTAACACCTGTTTGAATGTATGTATAATTTCTCTCTAAACAACAACAACAATTTCTCTGCAAATGCTCTCTCTCTCTCTCTCTCTGTATTATCTACTCATAAAATAACCAGCACTAGAAACCAAAACGGACCCCCCCCCCTCCCTCCTGTTAGTGCCTATGTGTAAATTTATGACTGTATACAAGCTTCATGCCTACATATTGGTATATTTGCATCATGAAGAGAAACACGTAAGTTGGAGAATTTTTCCCATTCCTTGTGCCATGTGTACCTTTTACCACTTGAGGCAATAATACACATTTGAACAAAACAAACTGATACAATGGGCCATAATCTTCTTTAGTAGAGCTTTCCAACGATCTAGCTGATGGTTTCAATGCGTTTCTAACTTTCCTTATTCTCTGTATCGTTCTTATTTCATTCTATCTCTCTCAGACATGACCTGTTTATCATGTCTACCCATCTCTCAGTTTGTCAGTGAAGCCATTTGTTTCGAAAACTGAAATGTTTACTCTACGAGCGCAAAACTAAGTGATTACAACTTCGAACCGGTTTAATTTTGATGCTCTCTTGAAATGAGCAATCGTCATGCCCTATGACACTTTGACAAATGAAATGTACCCAAAATATAAATCCTGGTGATTTTGTTTTTTTACTTCTGCTTTTTTTATTTTGCTAGAACAATATCATTTAAAATGAATACTAATTCAACAAAGTCATGCTCAATTGAAATGTTACTAATATTAATAATATATTATATTATTATAACAAAGAATTTCTTTATGACCTCGAACATAAACTTTGCTATAAACGTTAATGACAAAAGCACTTTTGCTTACCATTCCTACAGTTGCTTCTACTACACATCAACTTCTACTGTTACCGTAACTTCAAGCTCTGCAGATGCTGCTGTTACTACTTCTACTGCTACTAATACTACTACCACTAGAACGGTATATACTAAGGAATCTACTACTGAACCACTGTGGGACAGGTTAGGAATTCACCTTGTTGATATAAATATAATTTGATGTCATTTACCCACAAGACATGGCGTGCACCGCTATATTGTATTCAGACATAAGGAACAAAATTGGAGCGTACACAATGTGATGCTTACGCTGAACTATGTCTTATACTCTGTGAACTATATTGCTCTGCTCCCATAAATGTATACAAAATAACACTCAAAGATAAAATATCAACCAGATTTAGTAGATAAAACAAACAAAGACTTGTTTTATAGTCTTTAAGTCCTCTAATTTGGAGAGATTAGTGATTTTTCGGCTAAAAAGATACTTGTTTTATTGTTCGGTCTAATAAAAACAGTGAATATAAAATATTTTAAAAAATTCAACAGTAACCTGGGTTCATTGTGGTAAGTTGCATCTTGCATTTCTATTTCTGGTTTCAACAAAATTATAATGTTCGTTTTGCGAAATGTTATGGTTCTTTATTATCCTCTGGTTTAGTCCCATTCGTGTGTCAATTCATATATTTCGTAATTCTCCTATTTGTCTATCTTTTCTTACATTAATTTATTGTTCGTTCGTTCGTTTGTTCATTTTTTTTTGTTTCATTTTATTCTTACGTCTACACTTTTACTTACCAATTTATATGAACCTACCCTGTTTGTTCGTCCGTTTCATTGTGCGTTCTTTATAATTATAAGAGTGAATGGTGAAATCGAAACTAAATGAATTAGATTATTAATGGCAATCTCAATAATAATTATTTAGAAGAAACAAAATCGTCCAAAAAGTCGTAAGCCACATATTATAATTAAATTGATACAGCCGCGGTGGAGAAATTACTGAAGATTATGTGAAGTTTTATCGAGCGATAACATATGCGCGATTTGAAAATGTTCATCCATTAACATTCAAAAGATTGTATGTATCGAAATTGGCATGTAAAGGTAAATCAGTCAACAAAATCTATGTATTAAGAAGAATATAATTCAATACGGAATGTTGAGAAATACCTACGCAGAGGATTCCCTTTTTACATTCCTCTGAACTTTTCGATATTTAGATGTTCCAGCCATAAAATTGATATTGAGGCAGGTAGATATGAAGGTGACATTGCTTCAGATAGTATTTTGTAACTTCCGTTCCAAAATATAACTTACTATTGGTTCATGACAAATATTATTATTACTTTTAAAAATTACCAAGATATTAGAGAAAAAATATATTAAGATAAACATTGGTGTCCTCGTCCATCTTTAGAAAAATTATATAGCTTTGATTTCATCTGTAAGTCCACAGTTTACATAGCATTTATCAGTTAGACAAAAACCTGTACTTAATGTCTGACAGTTATACTATAAGAAGTGAATTGCGCTCCAGTATAATGACCTTTTTAGGAAGCTAGCTTCAATGACCGAAATTAAAACTATAAATTTACTTAGATTTCCACTTGTAGGGAGTTGACATTGTAACCATAATTTCAGCTGTATAATAGAGTGACTTTCTATTAGGCTGTAAGGTAATGTCACCGGGGGAACTTGGTCTTCAGTTCACTCTACATATTGAAACTTAACCGCCGTGTTACAAACGTTTGCCCGTATTACTATAGCTACTGGTGCTACTACTGACAGATGTGGCAATATTAGCGTTTGTAGAACTAGTGGAAACATTTTTAGGCGTACTACACAAGATTATTGTATTTAATGTAATAGAAATGATGATGATCATTATGATGACGATACTAATAATAACACTAATTCAATACAGAATGTTGAGAAATACCCTCGGGTGTTTCAATATGTCCCAGGAATGATATTGGCAAAATGATAAATATTTCACTGAAAGAAACTCTAATTTTGCTTAATAAAGGAAATATTGTGGAGATTGAGATAAGCGTGGTACATGCATGTGCTGGCTTGCAGCCTTTTTCAGTTTGAAGCATTGAAGTATAAAGTAACTCGAATACAGTATTCTGCCTGTATTTAAGTAGACGTAGGAATGGGTTACCGTTCAAACCTCTAATTTAGGTATAACTATTACTTTACCGATATCAAATATCGATTGTGGATATAATGGGTTGTTCGCATAAGGATACCTGTAAGACACAACTTATATACAACAAAATGTGAACTGACGATCTGATTGGTAATCGATTGCATGCGTACATTATTTAGTAACTTCCTGGTCTGTAAAATGATCGCGTAAATGTACCAACGATCAATACATTTCGATCAAATGCGTACATTATAATGTTCTGTCAACAAACAAAAAAGAACCATTTTGAGAATGAACGCAATTAACATTTAAATAACATGTTTACTAGTGATTAGACAGGGTGATCTTGTGTTCAGCTAATATTCATGAAAAGAAGGTATTAATGAAAAGCGCAATAATTCTTAATAAATCATTAAAGCATTGGATACTTTTCACGAGAAGGATGATTATACCAAAATTCTCAACTTTTTTCTGTTTTCTTACACAACTTTACTGTCTATGGGTGAAAATAAAAAAGACAGATGGAAACAGTTTATTAGTCTACATGCATATATTTGGATGTGAATAAATGACAATATATGTATACTAAAACTAAGGCACCTGTAGGAAACTTTACAAACTTTCCTTCATTGTAGACCTAGGAAAATGAGGTCTGTAGTATATCGCTATAAGATGTAGCAGCTGTGTTGTAAATTTAGATGTTTAACAGTACGTATGTGAACACTTATCATAATATGCAAATTCAGTCTTTATATATATGCAAAATTTGGCCGACCATATTTATATTTAATTTGCACAGCTTAGGATTGAAACATTACTTATGAAATTATTCCCAACCACGACTCTAAAATTTGATCCAGTAGTGGAAATAAAGAAATACCTGGGTCTTTCTGTCTACACGTATACATATATTTACAGTATAGAGATCGACGTCTATTTAATTTGCATTGTGCAATTAACAATGGTCAAACAGACAAACTCAAATATGCGATCAAGACAGAAATCGTTGAATACGGTAGGCTCTGTTTCTAGAAGACTGTCAGCGTGATTAACCACTTTGTGATACAAAATATAACAAAAATGCCAGGAAGTTTACTTACAAGGATATATAAATATATTCGACGTCTCGTCGTTTAAAGATTTTTTTCCAAAAAGATTCGTAACCGTGAATGACGACACAGCCTTCACAAATTGTTCATTTATTCTGCTTGTTAAGTTGGGTTTTTGCCAAAAAACGGAAATTGCAAACATTGATTAATTAGCTTTGAAATTCTTACTTTCCTCAACGTTGTAGAGATATTTTGTTTCATGAATATACCTTTATTATAATGTGGCATTGTTATACTTTACTATAGACCCAATTATATGCTATATTAATCGTCCGCTTGAGACTTGTATCATATATTCTTTTTTTAAAGCAAAACTAAGTAACCACTTAATAGTGGTTTAATTTTTTGATTAACTCAGGCTAGAAACGTTTACATGTCTCTTTGGCAATTTTATGATGTAAATATACGCAAAATATTAATCCTCGTATCGTTCATTTTGATTGTCAGAGCGGGACAATTCAAAACGTTATTAATATTCGGAACGTTAATAAGTAACTTCTTTATGAACTAGAAGAAAAAACTTGGCTAGAAATGTGAACGACAAAGCAGAGCAACTACTGCGGCTACCACAACTTCAATCACTTCTACTACTACAACTACGTGAACTCTAAAAATAATTTCTACCGTTACAGATGATGCTGTTACTACTACTACTATTACTACCAGTACTACTACTACTACTGCTACTACTGTATAAATGACTCAGTCAAAATAAAGGTGACAATGCTGCTTCTAGCAGATACTACTGTTACTACTACTACTAATACTACTAGTGAAGCGTAACTACTATAGGTAATGCTGCTGCTTCTGTCAGAGGTAGTCAATGTAGCGTTAGGAGAACAGAAATAGTTCTTAAGACGTAATCGGATCATTATTTTTAGTCATAGCAGTTTTAGTAATTATGATAATTCACCGGTTTTTTTATATATTTTTAAAAAGTCATTCTATCTACATCTAATTACATGAATGAATGTGTTGCCTTCAAACATCTAAATTAGACTCAACTCATAAGTTTACGACAGCAGACATCGATTGCAGATTAAATGTGGATTTTTCAGAAGCATACAAGGATGGGAAAAACTATGTTGAAATATATATCAATAGGTGATGTGATTGGTTATCAATTGCGAGTATGCATTTTTCAGCAAATTCCTTGTGAGCAAAAATGACCGTACACACTTACTGCCGATAGATACATTGTCGATAAAATGCACATACTATACTTATTTGACACAAACCACTTTGAGAGTGAATAAACACAATGAATAAAATACCATTCTTATGTGTGATTGGACAAGGAGAGAAAAATAAGATACCTTAATATTCGATTTTAACCTTTATCTGGCTGGTAAAAGCTACCCATAGTACTAATATTTAATTTTTTTATTTTGAGATTGCAACATTACTTATGAAATAGTATCCCGCCTACCTCAATGACAATTTATTCGGTCATAGCAATATGGAAATAACCAGGCCTTTTCGTTTTAGACGTAAGCGTATATTTACAGCATATAGACGGATAGATTCCAATTCTCTATTCAATTTTAGTTTTGTGAGATGGACATTAGTTCAAACAGACAAATTCAAGCAGGCAATCAATACAAGAATTATCAAATACGGTAGACTCTGTTTGTTCCTATCAGACTGTCAAAGCGCTTAACCACAACGTATTTCTTTGTATTACAAATATAGAGCCAACAACACCAGGAAGTTTAATGATTTAGTTTTCAGTGATACTTAATAACAATTTTTAGAATCAGGAAGTATTTTTGTTTGTTTAAGTTTATGTAACGGACCAATCAGAAGTAGAGTTCAATATAAATACCCCCATTCCATAGCCGAGCGTTTAATACAAGATTATAGCCTGAAGGATCCGCATAAGCATTTTTGGACTGACGTGTCCATTTTGTTTTATAAACAACTTATTTTAGAAAGCCAGATTAAGCTGTGGTGAGTATAAACGACCTATTTATGAGATAAATAACTTTGAAGCTACTTATTGATTTATATGTTTTATTTCTGAATATTTCTACAATCGTCTGACACTAGCGTTGTACGTTTATACGAGAAAAGTACAATGGCTATTACTCCTTGATTAAGCATATGATACTGGCCTGCAAAAATAATAGAACAAAATAGTTCTTACTGTAATACACAGGTATAGTATCGAGATAAATATTTGTTCAACCTCACACTTTCATTTATAATTGAAATGCTTCGAAGGAACATGTAATTGTAAGTTTTCGTACGTGTACTGTCTGAATGTACGAGTTATTTTGGCACGTAATCTCACCAACTACACTAAAATAGCGTGTCCACGCGAGAGAGCAGACAGTAGACCTACAATAAACTGGTTATTATATATTTATTTATTTTTATTATCATTATTGCTATTATTATTATTATTATTATTATTATTGTTGTTCTTGTCCAATATCCCGTTTCACAATCTATTGACATCTTTCCTTTAAAACCTCGAAGTATAACTCTACCGAGATAAAATTTCTTAAGCAAATCTTGTAGATTTTTTTGTCACGCTGTGTTTCCGTCTTCTATTCACAACCTGGAATTAGGTGAAAACATGTTTATTCCTATGTGATATATACAATAACCCGCTCATTTATTATTGATATACAACTGTTTATTTTTATATCTATTTTTGTACCTTCGTGATTTTAACATGTAGGAGTCAAGAATTTTTCCTTTAATGTTGTGTTTAGTGTTTATTTTGTCTATGTAAGCTGTGTATTCCCCTGAAGAAGAACTTGTTTAGCTCGAAACCGTTTTGACTTTGCGCCGTTATCAATATTTGCGTCAATATATATATATATATATATATATATATATATATATATATATATATATATATATATATACATGATTCTTTTGTTCTTTACTCAATTTCATCCTTGATTTCATTAATGACGCACACGAGTATCGACTAATAGACTATACATATCGCGTTCTCGTAGACAGAACTGGACTATTGCAGCCTTTTTGCCATACTGTTTTTACACATGGGCTTCTTTATAAATTTATTCCAGCAAGATTTACTTTATGTGGGTCCTCTTTCTGTAATGAGGAGTAACTTTCTAATTTAAAAGCGAATTGCTGTCAAACTTTGTATTGCTGTGAAATGCCTTTCTTCTTCTTCTCATTATATTAAACTTTGAATATAGTGATTTAATGTATTTAGTTTAAAAGTAATTTAATATCGACCACTGTTTGATATGATGTTGTCCGTTGCTAGACTTTTCCCTGTTCGGTGTATGAGGCATGAGTAAATATTTTAAGGTCACAAATGAAAATGTCGTTGACATTCATCGAATCAGCTCGATGGATACATATTTACATAAATGACATACTGTGTCTGCCCAATTGCCGGGATCCAAACTAGGATCAATATATGAGGCGACTAGGATGATGTCATAATGTAAAATGTTGGGTTATATCATACTATCATTCTTATGTATAATGTTGATGTTGATGATTCCAGTGTGTGTCTAAGAATCGGAAAGTTTAAACTATTTGCATTTACCCGTGATATATATTATTTTCAGATACACCAAGAGCATAAATCAAACATTTTTATATTCGAGGAAAGATGAAGGTCTGGTTGGTGATCGTGCTATTGCATATGCTCCATTTTTCCTGTGGTATGTTCCCGTAAAAACTTATTTAGAAGTTAATTTTGTATTAATTCATTAATATTTATATTTCATTTATTAAATGGTAACTAACGTAGTATTAACATCGTTGATAACTAAATAATTTTATTAATATATTGATTTTCAAAACTTCAGGTAATCATACATTTATTCTGTATTAACTCACTTTTGAATGGATTCGTTGATTGATGATCATGTAATGCCATTATACAGGTTTGAGTCTTATGTTTTGTTGTGGAAGTCGTTTTCGTTGGAATGTAAAATCTGTGCGAAGGTATCATAATGAAGCTAGTTTTGGTGTATATTTCTTATCATATATATATGTATAAATATATGTTTGTACTAAGCACAGCAACATATCTGTCCGGAGACATCAAGCAAATAGTATACAGAGCTACTTTCCCCCAACTAATTAGCTTTATACCTACTGACTTACCTCAGTACCCAACTACCTCTCTAACTTCATATCTATATTAATACATGCATATATTATATACACTTACACACATCCGTCCATCAATCCATCCATACATCCATCATTTGATCAGTTCAACTATACATCCATCCATCTCTCCATCGATACATATATACTTCTGTCGTCCACATATACATACAACATACAAACATATTTTAACGCGCATTTTTCTATGTTTGAAATCTTTGAGTATATGTACAAGATCCATTTTCTTACCTAAAGGTCAGGACTGTATATGTAATACTGTGAACGAGACACTCCATGATCTAGAACGTCGGGCCCGAAACTATATAGTGGCTGCAAATGAACCTTTTGTCTCGGATGGAAACACTGTCTACAAATGTTACAACGTTGGGAAAATGAAAATGCCTACTAACAACACTAGTGTAAAAATAGGTAGCTGTGGTACCTATTTTCCTGTATGGATGAATGGTTAGTATACATAGTATACAAACTTTTTTTTTAGTTTAATTGTATCTACTACAAAATGACATAATGACAGAATGATCAGAAAAATCCCACCCTCGCAAAAGGTCAGTAAACGCCATTTTACAGTATTTCTAGCGATCACATCCTATTATCAATTGATGATAATAATAATAATAATAATAATAATAATAATAATAATAATAATAATAACCACGAGTCTTATATGCGATTTCTTATTGGCAGGCAACAATATGATTTCTAAACTCAACAAACTTGTAGTTATCTTCATATTACCAATTAAACATTGCTAGTTGAATTTTGATATGATGAATATTTTTGGAACAAGTAGTACAAAAGAGGAGGAGCTAAGTATACGTGGATTAAGTGCAATAGTATTGCATCCTCCATTCCATGAGTCACAGAGTATTTGCTTAATCTTGTAGGCACATACCCTGGAGAACTAGAAGGCGTTGTCAACAGAACAGCATGCATACTGTCATATACTAATTACTGTTCAACACAAAAAATTATTCAAGTACGCAATTGTGGAACATACAACCTCTACAAATTAAGGCCAACCTCTCTGACAAGCGGCTACTGTTTCGGTGAGTTAAGCGTTGATACATGCCCTCCTTCTAGCCTAACAGCTATATTTCTCATTATATGGCTAAATAGTATGCACTTTTCTTTACATTTTTTTGATATTTCTTGAAATATTATTATTATTTTTTCAATGCATATTAGCATTTTTACCCACAGTATAGCTCCTTATTTACTGAATGATATGATTTTATACTAAATAATAAAATTGTTTCCTGTTTCCTTGTTTCATAACCAAATAAACATGTAAGCCACTGATCTATTTTATCTCCGCGATCTTCTGAGAAAAGGTTATTTTATGTGATACTGCCTCTGTGTTCGTGCGCGCGTTGGTAAGGTGGAGCAACTCCTCCTACACGGATAAAGAGTGAGACTCGAAATCTTGGGATATTACTAGGGGTGGCCTATAGATGTGTGAACTTTCAGATGTGGTTCGGGGTGGGGGCGTTTTTTGCAGAAATTTTAGATGACTCTGATATGATGGGACCAACATGTTTAAGGATTTGTATGTGTTGTTAACGACCCAAGCGTAAACACATGTTAGATGAGAAGTTAGGATGAGACCCTGTGTCATACCCTGGAGTTCAAGCCCTTGGCTCACAATTTAAAGAAAGAATAGAACCAATTTGATCCACACCCCATGTATCTCTCTCTATGTCTCTCTCTCCGTCTCTCTCTCTGTCTGTCTGTCTGTCTGTCTGTCTCTCTCTCTCTCTCTCTCTCTCTCTCTATATATATATATATATATATATATATATATATATACACTTCTTTGCCATGTAACGAAGAATTCAGATATGCAGCTGGTATTGACCTCTGGGTCTATTATTAACCCCAAGGACTTAGCCCCTTTATTTTAACATATAAACTCGAAACAAAAATCCAGTCATATTTATTTCTAACATCATCTGTAACTCGCTGGCCTCTCTTTGGTCAGCAGCTAAATGAATGATATCTCACCCGTATAAAACCACTTTAGACAGAATCTGCAAAATCATGGTTAGTTTCGAATTATGTTCCCAGTGTTGTTTTCCATACAAAATAAACTATCTGTCATAGTTCCTTCGACCTTTATCATGCTTTTCTAACATAATATGAACTGGCTCTAGAATTTTAGTGAGGGATGATATTAGGAATACTGACGATGAGGGGTTTCTCTCCTATCCATCTTATACTACAGTACGTGCTCGCGTTAAAATGACAAACTATTGTGAATGCAACGCAAAAAAGACGGCGAAAGATGAAAAGTGAAAAGTTTACAAACGTTCCATATGATTCTTTCTGGTATTGTACGACACAAATAAAAGCCACCTGTTTTGTCTTTTTATGGGGCTGCTGAAAGTGTCGGTGACATTGATCACGCATATTACATCACTCTTCATTGCAGGTTAAAAATGCTTAAACTTGCTTTCAGATATAATGATTTTATTGAATGTCGTGCATCTTAATTATAATCTTGCAGACAAATACTTGGGTAATGTTTTCATTTTTCAATATGATTACCGTAGGGGTTAATTTCAAGATATTAATTTATTGCGATAATCAATGTAAACAACATACATGTTTTACCTGCTCTAACCTGTTATTGGTCAAGGATTTAATCTTTC
The DNA here is from genome assembly GCA_029931535.1 of Margaritifera margaritifera. Taxonomy (NCBI): domain Eukaryota; kingdom Metazoa; phylum Mollusca; class Bivalvia; order Unionida; family Margaritiferidae; genus Margaritifera; species Margaritifera margaritifera. Next base: position 243,365 of record JAQPZY010001133.1, read on the forward strand.
TGCAGGCCATATATATATAACCTGATTTATATGAGTAAGCTTTCAGAATGACATTTTTTATAGCAATGAAATATGGTTATATCATTAAAAAACATTATCCTCTTAGCTGTTGTGCTAGTTATCAGTAAACACACAAAGCACTTTTGTGTAGTAAACTTAAAAAATAGAATAGTTTTATGGTCAAATATCTTGCATATTTTAAAAGATTGCAGATTAGTGATATATTTCATTTTCAGGCATTGTTCAACAATTTTGTCATTTGTTTTGTATAACAACGATAATAAATATAGTATTGTATATTATAAAGCTTGATTGGTGTTGCTTGTCGTATCTCCACAATAGGACGCTTCATGGATGCTGTACTTTTGTCATTAGCACTCATTCTACCAGTGTAACATCAGGAATAATCAGGAGTTAAACCTGGTTATCCATGTAAATATCCTATCTCCAAATTTTAAAACTGATTTCTCCATCACCAGACTTCTCAATGCAACTATTTGATATGAAATATTGTATTTCTTCTGTTGGATTCTAGACTATTTACAAGTAGTCCAAATGAATCTGGATAAGTGTTGCAATATTCTGTAAAGCACCTAACATCTTTGTGAGTAACGGTTTCTGGACGGTGTCCACACTTTGAATATATATATATATGTTATTGTCACATCTTGTCCGAAAGACTTTACTTCAGACTGAGACAAGGTGGCCATGGATGCTTTAAAAAACGAATGATGAAGTGCACAATATATTACTGGCAGCTGCATCTTTATTATCAATAGATAGTAGCGTGAAGCAGTTTTTTTCTGTATCTTCCTTTCATATACTACTAGATATAAATCAATCAACGTGACTTATATTGAGAAACCAGAGTTATAATTTGAACTTGCAAAGATGTAGCACAGCGAATTCTAGCAGAAATACTTCATATTTGGAAATTGGTCAGTCAGCTTGAACCATATTTAATTTTCTTCCCTTTCTAAATCAATCATTATACGCGCACAAGTCTCATACAAACATTTGCAAGACATGTCCATCAAAAAAGAAAGAAAGTCAAATTATAGGTAAACACATTCAATGACGTTTAATAATGTTTTGGAAAAAGCAAACTTTTTGAAGATTTTATGCTGACCAAGAGCCCATGTAACAATTTTAGATTACTTCTCTTTGTCAGAGTCCAGTGGCATTATGAGTCGTAATTCGTTTAGTTTAGGATACACACTATACATCCATGTAGGAGAAAAAAGACTTTGTGTACATATATCAAGAAGCAACAGAGGAGAAATGGTATTCTTTTGTGTAAAATGTCATCGATTTCTCGTTACGGAAGGTCAAAAATTGAAACAAATTCCTCCATATCTTTAAAAAGATAATTGCTAGACAACTATGCTTCGGTATGAGGTTTCAAGGACAATTGTGTTATCCATGAATAATCATTATTAAAATAAAATTTGAACTGAGGTCACATATAGCTAATTAGTTTACCATCTATGGAAGCAGCCTATGTGTGGTGGAACACGCTGTTTTTTTTTAAACAGAATGGAGGTCGCTGAATGGCTGAAAAAATATACCGAAAAAAGCAACTTATTTTTTAATCTCTTAATAAATATTCTCCAATAATAGGGTTGAGCCTAATACCGTTTTCATTTTATAGCGGTCACCGCACAGTTACTACCGGAAGTAAACGGAAGATTTTACAGCACGGGATTTCACAATGGACACTCACAAGGGAATTGTTTCTCAAAAACAACCCGCGAAGCATTTTATTAGTTTTAAAAGTTTACTTTTGGATAATCAAGGGTGTTTTGCCGGTCTTAACAAAAGCGAATAGTAATTTTAAGAAATATTTGTTACCTGTGCCCATATATATTGTCTGAATTTTCAACTGCCTTTCTGTCTAGAGTTATTCTGGATATCATTCTCGAATTTGACTGAGGCTGGTGATTCATTCATAATTTTAGGAGGTCAAAACTGACTCACTGTCTGGGACTGATTGATCGTCCCGGTGTTGATGATAAAGAAGTACTTCTCAGTTCACTGTCTTGTGATTTGTATGTTTCGGACAATGTCAAAATTTACAAGGATTGATTCAATAGATGCAGGTCGCTTTCATTTTCTATGACATCTTTGTATTCATATTTTGCCCCTCTTTTGCACACTCTGTTCAATTCAGTGCAACCGTCATCTTTGCCAGCCACGTTATATCATAAACGCCAGAGGCTCTGTCTTTGATTTCAGTCTGGATCTCACAGAAAATACTTTCTTTCTTCCTCGGACATAAAAAACCCCGACAAAACATTGCTTGGCCAATGTCTGAATTGCTAGACCCATTACAGTTCTGTGGATGCCAGTATACCACTGCCGCGAAGTTCATTAGTATCCCCATCAAGGTTACTGACAAAGTGCATGGTTGATTTGTTTGGATTTCTACTGGTTTGGGGTCTGTGGACAAGACTGACCATGGGAAACATCAAATGACACTTCATAGAGAGACTAAATGTTCTGACGACTGTCCATCCGTTTCTAGCTGGTCTGTGAGAGGTATTTATTCAGGTATACACGAAAAGTGCATTGTTCTTTGTCGGAATTCTTTTTCAGTCACCGATCTCCAGATATCAAACTCTGGCAAATCCCTGCTGGGGAAATAATTGTAAAACAACTAGTGATATTGAGATAATTCTCGATAACTCAAATGTATCGGTTTCCCCTGTGAATCCACTGCATGCACGATTCAGACTAGTTTATAATGAATCAATCTATCAGTAATATGTTGCCAGCTGTGTCTTCTTGAAAAGAGAGCCGCGGTAGGTCAGTTGGTAGAGCATTGGAGTCATAATTCATGAGTCGCGGGTTCGATATCAACCCAAGCCAGTCCGTGTCGGCTGCCTCATTGTGTCCTTGAGAAAGGCACCAACCTTCCAGTTCCTAGGCATGATATAGTCAATAGCGTGTATACAGGTGCCATTAAAAGAAACAAAAACAAAAAAACAAAAAATAGAAAACAACAAAAGTGTTCTGGAATGACTTCAGGTCTTCCCTTGCCTGTTTTCTTATTATGTCCTTCATTATGGAAGCATTCGCCACAAAGAAATGCAAAGGTAATAGTGCGTATAGCAGCCATTCATGGGTGATCTTCAGATTGAAATGTGTACGGGATCTTGAAGGTACTTGCCAACCCACTGGAAACCGTATTTGCAGTCATCACTCTCATATAAATGTTGCAAAGCATAGGGGTACTAGAACTCACTTATATGACACGAAGTATTTTGTTATTTAGTTGCTAATGTAATTGTTGGTCTCTTAAGTCAAATAGATGCAGAATTTTGCCACCTGATTCAAAAGAGCCACTTTCTTAAGGCACATAATGTAAATTAAATTTGTCGATAATAGCCATTATCACAACTGATGCGTCTTTCGCAGACGTGATACAATTTCGGGAGAGGCCATTCTATATAAACATCTATTCCAGGTTTAGATTAATCATTGCTAGAGCATACCCATTAAAATAGATGCTAACATGTAAGTACACCGTTCTTCAGTAGGGTTGGCACATGTTTGCTATCGGTCTCTATAATAATACCATTTAAAGCAAATGCAGCTGTTTTCTGTGGCAGATTTCTCTCACATTTTGCTATTGATACCTTAATTAGACATTCGCTGATGTTCTGACAAGTTTTGCAAAGATCAGAGAGTTTAAATGTAACACTGTTTCATAGTTTCTTATTTAAATGCTGGAAACAAAGTGTTGTTATTTCATTCGGTGATCAATACTTTCAATGTTTACCAGTACACCCACTTAAACCGTAGGGAGTGTGGAGGGGTGATATAGTGCATTTGCTTAAAATTCATTATTAAATTGAATAGTGCTCTCTCTCTCTCTCTCTCTCTCTCTCTCTCTCTCTCTCTCTCTCTCAGCGAACGTAGTGGAAAAATGGTAATTTTAACATTACTGTGTCCGAAGTTTATATCGCGTTTTTATTTTCTTCAAATACTGCAAGAGGATACGTTTTGATGCTATTCTTCAGAAGAATGTTGATAAATTAACGATCCTACAATAAGCACGGCAATATTAGAATGTTAGAATAATTTGCAACTAATTATAACAATATTTGTTTAATTTCTAGCGTGTGGAATTCATTCCTCTTTACACCAAAACCAGCATGTTTTAAATATATCAGCGTCAACGCTAAAAGCTCGTCAGCAAGCAGACATATATATGTGAAGCTTCTCTTTTTGTTCACTTCCTGCATTTTCTCCCCAAGCATCGGTTGGGGTCTCAACCGGATAGCGGTGAAATGAAGAGCAGACTGGGTGACTCGTGCTAACCTCTGTACATACAAATACACACATTATTTTGGTATTACGGCGGGATTATCCACAATAGTTTCGGAAGGATCGTCGCATGAACCAGTCTATACAATGCGATCAAAACATGCTATTGTCTTCAAGTATTTTCTTTTTTTTTTTTTTTTTTTTTTTGTACGACTGAATTACAACAATAGCACACCATGAGAAGGAGAGTGAAATATTTTTGCATGCACGTAATTGCAATCGAGAAAAACTGTTTCTGACGGCTTTTAAAGCAAATTATAAATTATAGAGTATGCTTTGAATCCAGGATGTAAATGTCAGAATTATTAGAAAAAGAGAAAAAAGAAAAGACAAAAAAATAAAACTTTACGATACATTTTAGTGACAGACATTTAGCCTACGATGTAAGTGCTTCTTTTCAATGAATTGTGGACACATATCCCCGTTGTTTGTTTGTTTTTTTTTTTTTAGCTCAAAACTGTCTTATCTTTCATTGTGATTATTGCAATACTCACACAAAAAGAGCAAAATTATTCTCTACATTTTGCTGACAACTGTTTGATGGGTGCTATAAATAAATGAAAACGTTTCTTTTTACAGATCTTCTGGAATGTATTGTTCACGGAGATATATGCAAAGTTATTACATAAGTGTATTAAATTGGAGGCAATTTTAGTTACAGTAAACATCATTGCACTCGTTAAAACAAAGTTTATAGACCAAAACTTTTCGTGTATATATCACTGTTAATAGGTTTTATATTATTTGTTATTCTTTGATTTCAGACACTCTTCCTGATGCACCTGGTGAGTATTAAAAGTGGATTGTATTTTAGGACCAATTTGACACGTTAACCACAAATGACTATACATCCTTTTCTGAGTTATATATTCTAATGCTTCACCATCCAAAAATGAAGGTTTTTCATTTTGCTAACAATGAGCCAATCCTTTGCAAAATAATAGTATTTCCAGAAGATAATGCAAATGCGTTAGAAATATATTGGATTGAATTGGGTTTCAATTGTTTTTTTTGTGTTTTCTTGTTTGTTTTTTTTTTAAATTGACTATATCCAGCGCTAGAATTGTTTGTCAGTGTTAGGTGAACTTTAAATGTACCTATGACATACTGCTATTGCGTATTCATACGGTTTCTTTGCTATATAGATCAAAGAACATGCTTATTTTTCAATTTCCGACGCAATGTAAAAGTCATGTTTCCTAACCCATCGCTTAATTTCAGGCACACATTGGTAATAGCAATGGATAAAGATAGATATATCTGTCTCAATTTTTATATGGTATTAAAAATAACTTATAATTCAGAAAACGTGTATACGATATTCGCAAGCAGGAAATACAAATATGCATGTTGGCATAAAGACTAAGTGTGCAAGGGATTAACGGAATATAATTGTATTTTATTTCATTAAAGTCTGTCTGCTCACACACTAAGTTGCAAAAGAAACATTATACGTATATAGTTATGATGAAATTGATTTATCCATGTGCAACCATAAACTTCCTTTCTGTCTCTCGCAGACGATAGACGGACAGAATACGCTGCGTCTGTGTATTTTTCAATGATTTAAAAAGAAAATAAAACTTTATTCTTTTACGTTTTTTTTTTCTTTCTTTGAAGATTTGCAAGATGCCCCTAAATTCAAGCCTGCTACAGCAGCAGTGAAACATCATCTGACCTATGTCGACGGATTTATTATTGGAACACAGAATGTATACCAGAAACCAAAGCTAGTCTTCTCGTGTGAATTCAACCAAAGCGCAAACGAAACGCTATTTTATAAAGTATCATGGTAAGCTATTGCATTTCTATTATCAGAAACGTAATAACTATAGCAATGAACCAGTTTCATGATAGTTTCTTGGGAACAAAACCGTTCATTAGGCAGTTGTTGACAAATTATTTTGTTATCTGTGTATTTCACGCAGTTATTCAAAGCTTGACCCGTTTGTAATTACTTTCCAAGCTTTACAGCAGGTTAAAAGGATGTATTGGAGTAAAAAGTAATAGATCTATAGCCAAGAAATCTTCAAAGAAATGTTGAAATATAATGCGATTATTTGCGGATTAAACAAGGATAATTGTGGTTACGATGCATGTGTCTCATTTGTGTTAGTTGAAATGTTCATAATGCCGACGGCGTTGGAGACAGCGACAAGGAAAGCGGTGATTCTGAAAATGAATGATGATGATCTGCATTACACAAATCATAAAAATGATGATAGTGACCATGATAGAATGATCATAATGCTGATGACAGCGAAGAGAAGGAATACGACAATGGTGATCATATGTAATTATCATAGGGGTGGTAATTTCGAGAGAAGGGGAATATAATCCTCCATTTCGTGCATATGAGCGTTTCTATACCTGACCTGAAATCAAAAATATTTTCAAGTAGACTTTTACTCGAAGCTCAATCGTTGGAAATCATAGTCCCACTGAATGGAAAGGTTTTGAAATTAGCACAATTATTTTGTGGATGAAAAGAAGTTAGAGCTGAACACATCGCTTAAGTATCATTGACTCCTTTGAAGAAATTTGACCTTGAAGTTTCGAGTAAATTCTTCACGCATTTAAAAGTTTTATGAATTCACGGCTTGAGCTATAAAAAGCCACATGATGTGCAGTAAGAATGCAACGCTTAATGTAAAAATTTACAATAAATAGTACATTTGTAACTGATACTGTAGCGAATTCCATATCTGTTCTCCGCTATGAGCAAGTTCATGCACTACCTAATATGGTCACGTGGTTTGACATCCGTAAGCAAACCTGGATAGCATTATTACGTGGACTAACTGTGCGAAAGACATTTTATTGCTTAAAATTATCAAACAAATGACATTTTTGATTATCTAATGGGCGAAATATTGCTAAAACATTCTTGTTTGACAACATGATAAAAGATATGCTCAGTTTTGAATTACTGTAGGTTACTGTTACTTGCCTTGACCGCTATTTAGTAGTACCCTCCAAGGAGAATCTACTATTAGCAATAACGCGATATTATAGTTCAGCGGTCGCTTGGAATTTCACACATGGGACACAATGCAGTCCGATGTATGTAGCCACCTAAGAGTTTGTGGTGTGCTTTGACAAATTAATTATGATCAATGCGTATATTTAAATATAATAGGTTTGAAAATTGTATTTATCAATTTATGTCCGCACATCATACAAATCGGGATTTGGAGAATCACACATTTATATTGGATAAAATCTCACCGTTTCCGGAACAGTAGGCACTGACCGTTTGATGATATTGCCGATTGGTTAAAAAGGTTTACGTAACTGGTCACTCGGAACTTTTCAGCTATGGCGGAAAGACACGTTGATTATGTTAAATTGCAAAACTCACTGTTGACAATGTCCGCTGTTTATATTTTCCCAGAGGTCTTGAGCAATTCCTCTGCAATGAACAAGTATAAGTTTCCCGAAGCTGGGTGTCAGTTTATATCCACCCATTGATATAATGTTTTTATGTATTATTTTTACTAGCTTGTATTCAGTTGGGCAAAGAGCACGTGTTTTCAGGACGACATTACTAGAAATATGACATAAGTGAAACCCACAGATCAAGCTTGGTATTGTATAACTTTTCAACTTCACCATGGGGCTGGTTCCAATATTCTTCCGCATTCAAAGATTATGTCATGAATATCTTTTAGCTTTTCTTAGATGTTCTTAAACTAATGCATTACTTTTGGAAATACATATTTGAGGAACTGTGGCATAGTTCTCCACTGAAAATATTTTCATTCATGATATGCCTCATGCTACGAATGCTGTAATCTTGACATTTTAAAGATGTCTACAGATTCATCAAACCTGCCTTAGTAACAGCATCGAGTATTACCCAACACATCAACGGATTTCGAAACTGCATTCAATTTGTTCAGCCAAAGGACGGCAAGCGTTTTAGGAAAGATGATAATCGTTGCATCTTCTTAAAGTCATAATGAACATTTTCACACATAGGCTTTTAAGTCGATGCCTTATCCAGTCAAACCAACAAAGTGTCCGATGTACCTGCGAATGCACTATACAATCCATATCTAACTTACGGAGGATATCCAATGAGCAGATGAAGATCAATTATGTTTTGAAAATTATTGTTATTTTCCTTTCAGGTCATGCATTGTGATTTAAAACTGCTGTTTTGCGAAATTCAGTTGATCACCACTACCCCACCCCACCTCCATACATCCCCAACCTCCACCACCGTTATCTAGTTATGCACAGCAAGAAAAAGGGGACATGATATCATCAATACACATACATATTTGTCCTGTATCCTGTTCTCATTACATCATGCATGCCGCTTACAACATTATTCTCCTATTTTTTTATACTTTTGTCTTGTTTTAAGGCCATCCAGTAGTGTGGTGCACGCTGTTCCCTTTATATCGTGCGTTCCGGGTAAAGCATTCTCCTATTATAGTCAACTTTTCTTGCGTGAAATTGAAAAAGGATTGCCAAATACGAAAGTACTTATTTACTTTAAGAAATAAAAGCAGCCACAAAATAAAGGTATATAGCAAAACAATCTAATAAAGACGATGCTCTGGAGTCTTTCAAATAGTAAAGCGCCCATTGGGGTTGCTGCAAGGAACTGATTTCGGCTAACATAGTGGTCCATACATATACAGGGACACAAGGCAGCCAGTGTCTGTTGTAGAGAGCTGGACCGGGCAGCTATTAACAATCAAAATTTCACCTCATGTCAATAAACATTCTGCAGTTTTTGAAGGTCATCTAATGTATTCATAGTTCAAGGTGACTTGTTGCTGTAGTTTACGAGACGTGAGATTAGACTGAATACGTTTTAAAATTGTTGATGCATGCAATCTCAGAGATATTTTGTCCAATAAAATAATTCGAATATACGCAGTCGCAACTGCACGACTATGAAATATGACTTGATTTCCTGCGTTCGGTGGGTGCCTTGGATTGAACCAACAATTATGCTTTGCAATTACGGATGGGGAAAATGTCACATAAAGCTCAATAGGCCCCAAAAAATGAACACTAGTTTACATATATATATATATATATATATATATATATATATATATATATATATATATATATATATACACTCACACACACACACACGTATTTTTGCTTAAAGAACAAATAAATATCAATTACTTACAATATGAAACCGGCATCGCCATCGAGGAATGTTTTTGTTTTTTTTTTGTTTTCAAGAGCTATTCTACTTTTCTTAAAATGCATATAATTAAATAAATGCAACGAGAGGCAATACTACTGGCAAACTATCAACAGTTCATTTGGCCTTCCGCTGGCACCCATATCTCAAGTTCTTATGATCAAATCTTGATAACACTCTATGGGTAGATTGCTCGGTGGACAAAATCGCATTTCAGTGATCCCAGCAGGAAAAATCTTTGTAGTGTGTGTGTGTGTGTGTGTGTTGGACATAAATATACTTGGCATATATTCAACGACATTTTGCAAGTAAACCTTCTATCCGGACAAAATAAAGACTAATAATAGGACGCAGAAGAAGCTTATTGCATATTACCTTATCGGCCTTTTGCAAACATATAGCTATACCAAATTAATTAATACTAAATGAGGTAAAGATATACACATATTAGACAATGCTCAACATAAATTAATAGCTTTAAATCGTACAGTGTAACAAAACATGCATTAGTATGAATCATAATCAAAGCTTTAGACGTATGCGTCAAAGTATGAATCATTATGAGTATTGATCATTTATTAATTATTTCGAATGAACTGATACACGATCGAGAGAAGACAAAGAAAAAGAAAGACAGAGGGAAATATTCAAACATTCACACTAAAAAGAAAATGAAAAAGTGAGTGCATTATCAGGGAGGTTTTCATGAAACTGGATCCAGTACCGTAAGAAATTTGGAATGTAAACTGATTGACAAAACAGAAAATGTCATTTATGATGAATTTGTGTCATGACATATGTTTTGTCTATATTTTAAGCGGTTGATACAATTCTTTTCTGCCATACGTATATGAAAGACACCTCCTCGATATAGTACATTCACACATACATGCATACACAAATACATATATGTATAGATAAAAGCATGCAGTTGCAAAAATAGTTTCCTCAACACGCTTGTGCATACGAAGGTAAAAAGGTACTGTTAAATAATGAACTTTATGATATTTTCATACCTTTATCTTGAGATTATATTTCCTCCAGGTATGTGAATGAAGTCGAAATATTAACCAAAGGCCCAACATCATACGCCCATATCACAGATACAGATCTTAACGAAGATGAACTCGTAGACAGAGGTCACAAGTTAGACATAACAGTAAGTAATATTTGCTTACGATATATATATATATATATATATATATATATATATATATATATATATATATATATATATATATATTTAAATAGATAGATAGATAATCAATGTGTTCTGAAGAAAGCCTAAACCAGATTTGTCATTCATTCGAGGGTACAAGATGAGGCTTTTATAGATTGTTTTTGCAACATATATTGCGAACATATTTTTCTGAAATCAATCAAATTATCAATAAGTGTTTGGGAAATCGAGGGAAGAATTTGGTTCTTTCACCCCAGTTTAAAGCAAACGCTATCTATGCTGCAATGTATTTGCTCAAACTCAAGGACTATGATGAATTTTATTCCCATGTTATGAATACATCTAAGAGACATGAACACGTTGAATAAAAAAATTAACTGTCGTATTAATTCAACACAACACTGAAGAAGGGGGTTCTAAATATCTATATTCAAAGTAATATCTATACAAAAGCATCATTATACATCTTTCCGGAAGTATTAATTTTGACGATGGTTAGCATTCTTTTTTAATATGATTCTTTTTTAATATGATTCTGCATACGTATACGTTTATATGTTATGGGCTCGGCAAGTCATTTGCCAGGCAAAATGATACAAAAGCAGCACTTAGAACAAAATCCAGAAGAAATTCTAAGAAGGAAGATAACTAGTCTAACTTGAAATGAAGTATAGGGAAAACAGAGAGAGGGAAACGCAGGTCCATACAAAATGCTGATGAAAATATCTATACAAAAATAAGTATTAGCTAAATCATGAGTCATTTTTCTCCAGTAATGTCCACAGTGCAAGACGAGGCCTATAATGGGGAGAATGCCTTTTTTGTGAACATTTTATCTTGTATAAAATTCACTCAAGGAATCTTAAGTTTTAAAACTATCCTTCCCTGTCAATAATTCCAAATTGAAAATCTCATGGTTGTACTGATTGGCCTTTTCTGTCGATGAAGAAACCTACATGCTTTTACTGTCTACACTTTCTGACTATAATGTTGGGGCGGGTGTACTGTGCGTTGGTGTGTTACCTGATCGCGTGCTCTCTTATCTCTTACATAATTGCCAGTCACCGTTGTAGTTTATAATAACTTCGCACTTACAAGACTAGATATCTCGTGCCACATATCGCACTATGTATGTGCGCACAAAATTTGACTTCGGATTTCAAATTGTTTTTGATAATTTACTACATTGCTTCAAAATTGTGGGATTATGTTTCTGTTCAAGTTATGCTTATATTTGGGAATTTACTGAAAGCTATATATATGTGTGGTACCTGGGGGAAATTTCGGAATGAATTAGGAGGACATTGTACTAGCAATATTGCCTAACCTAGATATATTTTCGTCCACGGCCACGTTACTTTTCTCCTGATGGAAACATCTGCATAATGGTATGATAAATTATGTATATAACACAGGGCAAGTTTACCCCAAGAAATGGTTAACCCTTTCCAAAACCTGGAAGATACAATTTTAACATTTTTAACATTTTACATGAGTTATGTTTTCGGCCAGTTGTAAATTAATTGTTTCTATAATTACACACTGTTTGCAGCGGGATGAGACGTGATTCTAACTGTTCACAACAAGTGAAATATTGTAAGGTTGCACGTCTATATGAGATAACAAAGCAAGATTTTCGAGTTTTACTTTATTTAATTTTGTATTTTATGATGCATTTAAACAAAGCGCTTGTGTGCGGTTACTTAATCATTTGTTATGTATTTATGTATGGATTTTAATGTATAACAACAGGTCACGTGCAATAATTCTGTATAATTCTCCCTTCTAGTCTTTCGTCGATCCGTCTGTTTCTTCGGTCCATGTTATTCTCTTTGTATTTTTATACAACTCCCATTAGATGGTTTCCCCACAGGTCACATGGTATTCTCGAGTTGAAGTAAATTGTATTAGATGTTAATGACAGAACGTAAAGTGTTTAAAAGTTATTAGCACAATTAGCGAGTGCGAATTATCAAAAAAAAAAAAAAATAATGGCGGAATACTAAGGAAGGACGCGGAAAAATCGCTTCACCATCTACAGTGCTAGTGTGTGTCGTAATTACGTTAAATTTTAAATTTCAAATGATTTAATTATATATCGAGTAAAATATTTATTCTGAGATGGCTTAAACAGCAAAATAAGATTTGATATGCATACCGAGGAATACACTTAAAAGTTACATTAAATAGTAAAACTAAGAAGTCAGAATGGATGTCAAGGATACTGTGTATAGAATAAAATTATTATTATATATCCATTTAACTCTACATGGATAATATGGCTTAAGATATGGATCTTTGGTCCGTATTTCTGTATCACACTGTGGGGATGTATATAGCCTGTAAATGTCACAAACAAGTGACATTTACTGCTGATATAGCAGTTAAAGCCGCGGGTTAAAATGTGACAATGTGACATTTACCGGTGACATTAACGCCGGAAAATGTCATAAACACCGGTAAACGTCACACCTAGAAATTGTAACATTTACTGACAGTACAGCACTTTCTGTTTTTGCAATGGGAGGTACTGACACAGTAAATATCACAAACGTCCGTTAAAATGTCACAGATGAAATCGAAGAAAGAATCTGAAACCCAAAAACAACATTTGTTTTTAAATTTCTGCCCCATGCAGATGAAACGAAGGAATATTAGTTGTGCATCCATTCGTCTCTATTGAAGACTCTTCAATATTCCCTGGCCGACATATATATTTCTTTTACTAAATTCGAGGAAGAACAGAAAAAGAATATTTCAAAAGATTTGGTCGGTTTTAAAGACTAGCAGAACTGAATTCGTTAATAATATACTAAGTTATAAATTAGATAAACGTATCTTATGCATTTATTAAGCTAGTCATCAGCAACGATTTCATGCTAACAGGACCATTTCTCAACACCAATCAAAACTGTGTTATTACTATTACCCATGTCTTAAAATAAATAAATAAATAAATAAAATAAAAACTAAAACAAACAACACCCATCCCCCCCAAAAAACTAAGAAACATATACGGTAATTTTGTGAATATAGTCATAAATAAAACTGTTGGAGACCAAACTACTATAGTATTAGCCTACCCTCCCGGCAGCTTATACCCCTTACCGATCTTAAAAACGAAAGACATCAAGGTTATAAAAAATGCACAAACTTAATCATTTCTTTCATCAATTTATTATTTCTGACCTGATTATCGCAAGGGGGTCTCTAACACTGTCATCTTGTTTGCGTTTCAATCCAAACGGAGTTTTGAATCTGAAGAAAAATACCAACCCAGCGTGCTCAGTGTCCTTTACGGGTTCCTGGAATAGTCTATTTTCAGTGAAGGATTGAGGTTCCTTGTACTACACATACATAGAAAGTAACAAACCCCCCCCCCCAAAAAAAAAAACACAAACGGTCGTCCGCATTCCATATTTGCACTGTTTAGTTTTAATATTTCTCAAAACAATTTAACAAAATAAAAAGGGCAAGCGATAACAGGGATGTAACTCCCAAATTTATGGAATTATTCGTATCATGTCGACGACGATGTACTACATCACATCCTGTTGTCTGAAAAATACAGACTCGCCCGCGCAAATATGACTGCCGTCTTAGTGAAGAATATCTGGTTTGGATTGAAACGCGAAGGAGATGACAGTGTTGGAGGCCCCCTAGCGACAATCAGGTTAGAATTTATAAATTGATGAATGAAATTGCTACGTTTTGTGCATTTTTATAACCTTGATGCTTTTAATTTTTAAAATCAGTAGGGGTGTACAAGCTGCCGAGAGGGTGGGCGAATAATATATCAGGCTTTCACTCTACTTACTAAAATCCTTGAAAATGTTTACTATTCGTAGGTATACAGATTGACGTGAGATAGATATATAAATAGATGGTTGGATTGATTGATATGTAGGTAGTTAGATAGAAAGGGAGATATACTAATCATCATTATGAAATATTATACGAGAGAAAAAGACCGACAGATGTATTGACGGATGCACGGTTACAGGCATTAAACGAGAAACATAAAAAGGACAGACGAGGGACGCAATCGATTGTATTGTCTCCGCAAAAGGATTTCATATGATGAGAAGACACTCACACAAAGAAAAAATGTGTATGTGACACAATATGATATTTACCGTTGAGTTTGCACTTGCTCAACTGTAAATGTCAAAGTATGTTATATTTACAGTTGCAGGATCAACATTAAATGTCACAACAACAGTAAATGTCACAAATTATTCCATGTACTGCCAATGCGGCTATCATAGTCAAGTGACATTTACCGACGACTTTGCATGCGATGTCACCATTAAATGTCATTTGTGACATTGGCATTGTGACATTTCCAGGCGCTACATAGGTGCTTTTATTGGGAACGGGTCGATTCGGCCCGGAACTGTTTCGAACTTGAATCGATTCGGCCCTGAGTCATTTCGTGCGGGTCAGTCATTTCGGCCTACTATTCTTACGGGGTCGATTAGTCCCTGAGTCATTTCGGTCCGGGTCGTTTCGGCCCGGGTCATTTCGGCCTATTATTTTTCAGATTTTAATACACTATAAAGGAAGAAATGACATGGAAGAAATATTTATTTCATGTTCTAATAATTACAATGAATACAATAAGTACAGTATATCAATTTGATTTCGAATGACTGAACGCATCGATTCATACGGTTACCCGAACACCGTACATTTGGGGCGACGTTTAGGGTTGATTCTGCAATGGTAACCAGTCTGAAGCTGTCAATATCAATCAATGTCCGTTCCTCCCCTTCGTCTTCGGATGTAGGCATTCTGTTTATATATATATATATATATATATATATATATATATATATATATATATATATATATATATATATATATTCATATTTATAAAAAAGAAGCAAAAATTATATAAAAAAGATTACTTACATAATTTCAACCACAACATAATAGACAAATAAACGGCAGAAACAACGTAAAACTTGTAAAACTGAAATATACACGTGTTAAATAGGTGGCGAAATATAAAGAAAATTATACATTGTACAGAAATATTAAGTTCTTCATAAGTGTCTCACATTTTAATACATGTTAGTAGCTTTAACCATACCTGATTCAAATCTGCGCATGGTCAACAAACAAAACTGATTTTCGTTTTGTTGTTTACAGTCTCCATGAACTCCAACAAAGAAATTCCTACAAGGAAAAATGAATCTTAATATTAACATCAATTATTTAGCAGAGAATTGTTACTTTTAATGTTCTGTACTGATTCGTCATGTGTTTTATTGTAATACTATGAATTCAAGGATATTTTGAGTAGATAAGAATAAGAGATGTGTTTGCTCATCCTCCCCAATTACCAGTTGAATAGTTATGCAACATAAAAATGACAGTGATGAATTTTACACATATTGAACTAAAAATTTATATACACATATAATTCAAGAAAGAACGCAATATATTAAATGTATAGTAATACGTACAATAAATTAAAGACAATAACTATGAAAACGTAATGAAACGAATCCATTGTAATAAATAATACAAATAAATAAATAATTCAATATTTTAAGGTTAGCAATAGAAAAATTTATGAATATATTTAAAAGTGTACTAACCAGTGTTGCATGTGCGATGATGTTGCCCATGACCACAAACGTCACAAACAATTGCATGCTGTCGTGGTCTAATCTCCCGATTACAATAAATACATGGAAAATCCTCCATTATACAAATTGCTTTGTCTTATTTGTTATAAATTGTAATAAATTGATAAACGTGTATATAAAACTGTTCAAGAATAAACAATAGCTACAAAAAATTAATTCGATGTCATTGAGACAAATTTTACACGACAGATAATTTAGGAAACCAAGATAATAATTACTGAAATATTAAAATAAAATAAATAGGTTATGATAACATTAATCTACAAAATCCAGAAGCAGCTGAATAAGTGATGACTAGTAAAGATTTCTTGCTTTATATAGTGATTCCATGCTGTAGTTATCTAATTACTTGTTGTGCCAAAATATACATTATCGGAAATAAGAGTATCTAAACCAATGGCTGGGCCTTTTGAAAACTTGTCATCAATTCCCTATCAAAATGACCCACTGTTGATTGACAGTAATTCTTGCTGTAGTCGTTCAAATAGGTGTAACAGTGTTAACCTATACTAGCATTTTCAATACAGAAGTCTGGAACGACCAGGTCCGAAATGACCCAGGCGGAAATGACTCAGGTCCGAATCTATCCCGTAAGATAGTAGGCCGAAACAACCCGGTCCGCAACGACTTAGGGCCGAATCGACCCGGAACTCTTTTATTGACGTCCGCGCGTTCGGAGTCTTATGTACACTGTATCAAACTTGAATAAATCTTTTGTGGTTCTAAAATACATTCAAACAGTATGGCTAAATATATTCAGAAAGCTTAACGGCGGGTGTGGGGATATATATAATAAATACAAAACCGCTTTCATGTTTTATTGCAAGTCGTGGGAAGAACTTCCCACGTCATAACAAACGCGTTCGTATGCCGTCTTGGAATAAAACATGTGTCTTCTGTCTGTTCAATACTTTTTATAGATAAAATGCGGCGTTCGTGCAATCAAGAATGTCGATGGTTTTTTCGGAAACATGACAACAAGCCCTGGGTTTTGGGTTGGAATACAGGTAGTATATTTATAGAAACTTTTTATTGACCTAAGGAGAGATTGCTTTATCAGATGACTGAAGTAAATAGCATATTGTTCCACTGAATATCAGTAATTTCATAACAAGACTAAGTATAAATTAAACAGAAATTGTTTATGGTTGCACTGTTCATTCTATATTGTGTTCACTTGTTCTATTTACGATGATATATATGTTATGATTATTGATAAAAAGATTAGTGTTATGGCTTGATGTCATTTTATAGCTCACAGCTCTCTTTGTTATATACCTCAGCAATTATAAAATTGTGTAAACGTTAACGAATGGGATAGTACATATACAATTAGTTCCTTCCATATGTTTTCTTATTCATAGTCAAAGTATTCTTTGTTTTGAAAGATTTGATTGCTATTTCAGGAATCTCCCACATTATCAATTAAGGAAAGGAAAGAGCAATGAACATTGCGTATGGGTATTTTAGACAGAATTCTGAGACGCGTTTTTGAAAAAAAACAAAAGGGAGCATAATATATGCCCCCAAAGGTTCAAATTGTAATTCAAAAGCGTATCAACAAGACAATTAATTTTTTTTTGTACATCAAGTGAATGACTTGACAGAAATTTCTGTTAAAATATGTGTATTTATTGTTCTAATTCTCATCACTTTTTTTTATCTAAGACGCATTGCTAATATTTTTCACCATTTACTACACGCGGCGTTTTAATAATTGTAATCACTTTAATTTTGATTATTTTAGTTAAAGCTTTTATGCCAATATCTATTAATCAGATATTTCGGTGTGATGTACTAACTAACATTTCATAATAAATATTTAGATTCTATCGCCGAACATCACAATAAAGCAGGGAAAAATAGGTGTCTTACAGCTAAAGTCAACTGTACCCTTTGGATGCAGTAAAGATAAAATTCATAAAGCTCCTCAGTGTCTTCTAGAAGTCCAGATGTATGATGAACATGATTCCTATGACTGTGAGCATACCAGTATCTCAGTTATAGGAAGCCAAAGGTGTGCTGCATATATACAAGGTTCAACGTTTGAGAATTGGCAAGATGGAATTTTCTCTTACGAAATAGCGAATATGACAATCACGACAAAAAACAAGGATGACTACAACCAGGACATAAATGTATTCACTCTGGCATTGATGACACCAACTGGAACAACCGTCAATAAAATTATGGAAGATAATTATCTCGGTCATATAACGGTATGTAATTGAGAAAAACTGCCACAAACACTTATTCGTTTTATACTTATATATCTTCAAACGGAAAAGAAAGAATATCATTTTAGATAACTTAGCAATCGGCTAGTATATTGAAAAGATACATTATAAATCACAATGATTTCATCCAAACAACTTTTGATTTTACATAGAAAGTGATATATGGCTTTAAGTCAAGCAGGCATCTACTATTGTCAGGTCGTGATTACATGTATATACAAGTGTGTACATGCTTATCTACTTCGTTCCATGAAAGTTAAACCTTATTAAGGTTCATATATCTTCGCCACGGTTTACTCCATAGTGAATGAAGAAATAAGTTTTATAAAAAAGAGCACAATAATCTGTCCAAACTGTGTCGTTGTAATTTGCATTTTACGCTAAGTTGATCAGCTTCGGTTTATTTTAATATTCATATTTTTCATTGCCGTTATTGCAATGGTCAGCAAACTATATGAATGGATGCACCTTAAAAATTTCAACGAATTCCCTTCCTAACAAGGTCACCATGATCTGTATTTTATGCTTGAATGTTGCTATTACTTTTTCTAAAGTAGAAAAAGGTACCATTAATTATTTCTTTCTCTATCAATGTTCATGCCACCGTCGAAACTTGGTGTAGAGATATATCTCTTCGAATATAGTATCCTTTTACTTAGCCAATCACTGTGATATATACTAGTAATTCATACCTCATTTGATTTTCACTGAAAACTGTTACACTTACGGTGCTCGTGAGACCGCAAATATCCATGATGCACCGAGCCTATGTTGAGTATACCAACCAATCTCTGCATCTCAGGAGGAGGTGTAACAACAAGACGTTATGGGGAATGACATCACTGCTGTGCGAACGACGTCAATCCCTAACCAATCGGGATACACATATTTTTCTAGTTGCTGTCCTGGTTTGCCAATTTAGGCCAGATACCAGTGAACTTTTACTTCAGTAAAATGCCGTGTAAAACTTAAAGTGTACGGCACCGCTTTTGGTATTGTTTCAAAACGTGATGAGCTGCTAATGCGCATGCAGTTTAACAACAGTCTTATTTGTGTTTTAGAGTAAACAATTACCCATTTCAAAATGTTGTACCGAAAAAGCGAAAGAACGATTAATGAAAATTTGAAAATTGAGATTTTAAAAGGAATATTGCAGCAAAAAACTATAAGGAATTGTACTTGAATAACCCCTTTTTTCTGGTCGTTGGCAGGCTGAGAGTAAAAAGACTCGGCAAGAATGTAATGCATATATACATTGAAGTTATAAAATCAAAGTATATTCATGTCTCTGAGCCCCCAATAAAACTGAAATCGTTTGGAATGTACCTGCATAAGAAATTTATTTCTCATAAAACTGATACTTACTTATCCGTTTTTGAAGGTCCAAGTCGAAGCCGAGAACGCATGGGTGCGGAAAAACTGTTACTCACGTTTAGATCCCCACATGTGGACCTTTGATCAAAAGTAAGTCTCAGCAAGATGTAAAATTTTTAAGGAAAAAAAGAAGGAAACAAATTATGTTTTATTATAGTGATACAAGTTTAAATATTTATATTTTATTATCAATTCAAATGTAATGCGTGATTTTCAATATAGAAAACACACGCTAATATGTTGAGCATATTACACAACCTGAAAGGGGAACAGTGCAAAACTAGTTTTTAACTAGCCTAATCGCCTTCGACTCTCATTGAGTCTTTTTCGAAGGTAATTACAGTACTTAGACAAACAATAAAAACAAAAAAGAAAATGCTAAATTTACAAAACTTTACATGATTGAATATCTAATGGAAGTATTGTTTGAAAAGTTTACATGTCGCGCCTTATTTGTTTGAACTTTAATTATACAATGGCAACATATGGCAATGGCAACATAGTGATATTGACCTGCTAAAGGAGGAACAATAGCTCCGTCTATTTTCTTAATATATAGTAGTGTAACCGTAAATTATATCCCGGATAATTTATCCTTCTGCAATAATAATAATAATAATAATAATAATAATAATAATAATAATAATAATATAATAATAATATCAGCATCTAATAAAAACCAGCATGTATTACAGAAAACAATAGTACTTACAGGTAAGTGAATGAATAATGACCAAATTGAACGAACTATTTTTTTAAACAAAATTATAGGCCCTAAACATAATATTGTTATTGCGTGTTGGTTCCCTCTTAGGGCCTCCATGGTTTACTCCGCTGGGTTTCGGCGTATCCAGTACCATTCCTATTCTTTGGTGGTTCCATGCTAACTGCGATTGCCCGTAACCGCAACTTGAGTTCCAAAGTAGGAAAGAAAAGGAATCTTACTGCATACACCGCCTATGAACACTGAACCTAAGAGAGAGACAGAGAGACAGACAGATATACAATGAAAATACAAACAAAGAGAGATAGATAGATAGAGATACTGATTGAAATGCATATTATATCACTTTTACATTTGCTGAATTTATATTGCATATGGTATCACTTTCACATTTGCTGAATTTATATATTTTGTAAGAGCTGACTTTGCAAGTCACGAAAAATTAATGAACTATAAGAGCGAGGTCGGAGACGTTCAGTTGGTATAGCGTCCGACTCGTAATCAAAGGGTCGCGGATTCATTACCCACCCATGCCAGCCCTGGTCGGCTGCCTCGGTGTGTCCCTGGGAAAGACACTTAGCTCTTATTTCCTCGACATGATGTAGTTAATAATGTGCTGAAAGTGCCCTTAACTACCAACCAACCAACTGTATACTTTAAGAGCATGATATTCATATTCTTGTATTTACATTTCTGTCAAACTTCTTAGTAAGTATATTCTATACAAAAAAGAAAGAAAAACGAAGAAAAAAAAGGAATTTAGTTGCTAGCACTCAACTAGGACGTCTAGTCAGGTGAAAAGAAAGATCTAAATCCATGTATTTTTAGCATTTTTCTACTTACCCTTCCATAGCATATAACACACTTTTCTAAAATGTATAGATACTACGAAAACCAAGATAGTCCAGGCGAATTTACCCTATATCGACACAAAAGTTACAAGCAAGAGGTAATGTACATATTTTTTTTTTTTTTTTTTTTTTTTTTTTTTTTTACGTATTGACTAACTATTTTAAGTCCAGGAAAAATTCGTACGGGCAAAGTCTTGGATCAATGTTCTGCCCTGCTCGAACATGGAGGACCCATTTGGAAAATTGGATCATTAGTATCGATAACAGTTGTCGTAGCCAAACGTTATTTGACAAGAACGAAATCTTGAAGCAATTCTTTATCTTTGAATGACTGATATCTATATGTATATACATTTTGTAGCAATATACGGGTTCATATAGAAGATGCATAGTTTCTCTGACTTGCAATAGGGGATAGGCATCTGTGTCTGAGTGCCTTTTCTCATAATTAGTGATTCAAAGTTCACATAAAATGACACAAAAATATGTTCATCGCACCTTCAACAAAACAATTGTGTACCAAGTCATAGTTGTATATATATATATATATATATATATATATATATATATATATATATATATATATATATATATCACTTCAGATGATGCACGATGAAACTCATCAATACAGATCATATTGTATTATATCAGGTGCATCGTGGTCGGTGTAAGGAAGTTGCGGTAGCTCATTTTTTGGTAGAGCATCGAAATCGTAATTCAATAGACCCCAGTTCGAACTTGAATGTGAATGGGTGAGATATTATTATGGGATATCAGTCTGAAGTTTAATTTCAATCCGAACAAATCCTTCTTGAACAAGACCTGAATAATGACATCACGATCGACGAACCAGTGACACATTCCACGGACACATTCACTTTTGATTCACTTGTGAAACAAAGCTTGTCAAATATAGTCTGCACAGCACTGGTGTTATCCAAGCGCAATAAAAATCTAACTACGCCTTAAGAAAAAAAAAATTAAAAAAAAAAAAAAAATTTAAAGATAAGGTTTAAAGGAATGGAAAGTAAAACAATCCTTGATTTTCCTATAAAATCTCAATGTGGAGTAACACCTCAGCTCAACATTTGTGTGATCATAACTTTTAATATGATAGATTCATCAATCCCATGTTTTGAACAAGCTAGCTTTTTCTAATAAAGTTTACCTTACATTTATACAGTATTTGCAAAAGATCAACACTATAAGTTGAGTAGGTACTCAAGCTGAGAAATTAAATGAAATAGGAACCTGGCTTTATATAAAGAAAGGTACGGTGAAACTGACCTTATAAAATCCCCTGTCGTTCATGTAATTTGCACTATGCAGATTTAAAATGGCTTGTGTACTATTTTCCCAATGAAATGGATAAGAACATTGTTTTATTGTATTTATCACTTAATGTAAGCTCTATAAACTCGCAGAATGTTCAAATACATTTGCATTTACTTCTAAGCATCCTTAGCGATCAGTTTCAAATGTTTTCCGCGAAGAAAAATATTCGAAGCCAATGTACGCCGTTCGACGGCATTGTTTAAGCTGGTGGTATGGACATGGTGCGACATATTTATGAAACCACAAAACTCGAATAGTCCCCTGTTTGTATCCTTTATTTCTCTAAAATTGTCTTGTGATGGGATGGACATTTTTATACTACAGTTATAGGAAAATTGAATAAGCATCTGCTTAACATGTCTCGTGAGTTGTCAAAAGCGTCTAAATTATCTTTCAGTTTTGTATATTTCAATTTAAGATAGAACATAGAATATTTGTAAATTATTCTCTTGTATTGCAATGACTGTTCTTGTGTTATTTACTTCTAATATAAGAACGTTAAATCAAATTCCATATTCATGTTTGTTCATTTCTCGTGCTCAGTAATGACTATTATTTAAAGGACAAGACGAGATAAAAGCTATCTTAAGTAGTTTCTGAATTTTCCTCTCTTAATTTCACATTTTTTTTACAAACAAATACAGATCCCATGTAAGTAAATCACACAAAACTTGCAATCTCTAATATAACTGTAATCTCGAAAGATATTAAAATAAGAAGAACAATAAACCGACACCTAATGTGACACTGAATTTCGCCTGATATAGTGCATGTATCCGTTGATTCAATTTTTTCCATTTCATCGTTATAAATTCCGGTCTTGAAGTCCATTAAGTATTATGTAATATCGCGCTGACTGCATGACATAATCAATACATGTTAGTTTGTGTCTTTTACAGGTCCAAATAAAAACTTACTTATGTTACAAGAGACCAACCTGGGTACCATATGATATTACTTGTGTCTGTGCAGTTTCCGTCAGAGCTGGTGGTGAGATATTCATCATCGATGTGTGCTCGAATCCGGTCCTCATAAGGCATGTTTCGTGCAAGGAGAGACTGATGGATGTGAGAAAAATACACGAATATAGATACGAGGTATTTTTTCTGCTTGGATAGCCTTGGATTTTTGTGGTTGTTTTGTTTTAGCTCATGCTTGTTTTTTTTCATTGTTCTTTTCTGGCAAGGTTTCTAAATATAAAGATCGCATGCAGTTCATGCAAGAAGCAAAGCACAATACATAAATGTAACTACTTTAAAAAAAAATTCTTCCTTACTAAAATTATCCAGGTGTAATTATGGATTCTGAATAGAAAATATCAAGGCTTTGAAAATATAAATAGCAAAATATGGGCATTGTAGGCCCATTTCTTTGATTCAGACATTTTTTTTCCAAGAGTCATCACCAATGGGATGATAATTTGAGAATAAGAGATATAACGAGTTATATTAGTTGTATACATTTTTAAATGGATCATTGACTCCTTCATTGTAGGTACATATTTTCTGTAATAAAAATAGGCGACAAGAAATATAGTATGCTTTGAACCAAACGTACATCTTGTCTCAGAATTTATCTGAATGTAGATACGGTAGATTGGCAATAAAGTGCATCAAACTTTGTTAATAAATAATAAATGCTAACTATTCCATACATCATAGACAACAACTGTCCACCTTTGACACAAATAACAAGAAATATATCTGCAAGAGACATGTTAAAATGTACATGTATGTCATTTGGATTCATTAATTATAGAACTGTTCATGTGTTCTATTAAACCCTTAAAACATTTATATTTTTAAGATACATATGCCACTAGGAACAATGGTTGTTGTATCCATTGAGAACTGGCCCAGAGTCTTCTCAAGCTTGAATATAGACATCGTCCCGTCTGTAAAGGACGTGGATAAAACAGAAGGGTTATGTGGAATACTAAACAATGATCAAACTGATGATTTTACCACACCCTCTGCAGGAATGGCACATAATCCGGTGGAGTTTCGAGATTCGTGGAGGTGGGTTTCTAGCAGATTTATCTGTATATTAATTCAATCAAATATCCATACAGGTGTTTCTAATAATAATGATTCATGACGAAGCGGACATACAATTCACAGTGTTCTTCTTATGAGGCCATGGGGAATTTCAACTTTGCCTATATTTCACCCAAACTAGTAGTTTACAGCAGTTATGTAATGAAAAAAAAATATTCAGAATTTAATTGCAATGGCTGGCATCTATGAAACACTTTGTGTAGTATATGTTGGAAAAACACGGTGGGCACAACGATTAGGCTACCTTTTGTGCGTCTTTGCTATTTCAGGTTATATTCCTTCTGCAGAGGCATGGCAAAGTAAGTGGTTGCCAATAGGTGATTTGTTTTTTGCGTTTGTTTGTGTCGGTATTTTCTTCAGGACGCGTGTACTCCGGTTTTCCTCCCCAATAACATGGACATATGAACGCTGATTCTATTTGAAGAAAAAAAAGGTCTTCTTGCGTGATGATTTCATTAAAAAAAAGAACTTCCCTAGTCAATGTTTTCTATAACGCTCACGTTCTTGATGCATATATGCAAACACATCATTATGTATCATTCAGTCAGTCACTTGATTGACTATTCATTCGCATCTCATTACGTTTTGTCCATTTTATTTTTATTTTATTGCTTTTAACCGATATCTGTGTGTGAAATCCAGATATATTTTCCTCTGTAGAATAACTCTGAAATCGATTGAGATTTATCTCACACATACATCTCTATATCATGCACATGTAATTTAGAGCCTCAACAAGTAACGATTTTTATTGTTTTACCATTATTTCTGACAAAATGTTTCAGGTTGTTCATCTGGTTTGTGGCAAAGATGGTTAACGTTAAAATTTCGAAATTCATTAGTGTTTGACCAACTTATTTCTCCGCCATAACAATTAGAAAGAGTATTAAATTGTCGTGTGCATCATCAGCGGAATATTATTGGTTGTGATGATGATGATGATGATGATGATGATTATTTTTATTATTATTCGAAATATAGTGGGAATATTTGTTTGGTGTTTAGCCGTTGTTAGCTCATTTGGGAGTAAGGTCAAGGGAGCTTATGGTATGGCCCTGCGTCTGTAATCCGTCGTGGGTCCGTCCGTCAACATATTCCTTGTTACTACTCAGGAGTCCACATTTCTGATCTGATTTCAATCAAACTTGGAATATGGGTTTATATCGCCAATAAACTATAAGGTGAGTTAGATAATGAGCAAGATACATTCATATTAATGAGGTGATCTTGCACCTGATTGGCTGACCTTGTAACCCCACCGCAGGCCTGATTGTGTTTATCCGATTTTAATCAAACTTGGAATATATGCTTATATGATGATGATCCTGTATAACTTCGATAATGAGTGAGATGCAAGCTAATTAATGAGTTGATCCTGCATCTGATTGGCTGAGCTTATTACCAAATCTGGAAGCCATATTTTCTGAACTGATTTTGAACAGACTTTAAACATTGACTTATATGAAAATATCTTGGATGGGTTTGATAATGAACGAGATCCACGCATGTTAATTATATAATATTGTATTTGATTGGCTGAGCTTGTTACAATTTTGGAAGTCGTATTTGTGATCTGAGTTTGATCAAACGTGGAATATACACTTCTATCATCAGTATATTGGGCTCCTTTAATAAGGAGTGTGACCGATGCATGAAAATGAGGCGATCTTGCATCTAATTGAATGGGTTCTTACCGCTCTTGAATCCATATTTTTTATATGTTGGGTTTATTATCATCACGATCTTCAATGACTCCTATTATGAGCAAGGGACAGTGCCTGTTAAGTATGCATTTATCTTTATAAAGACTTTAATCAGGATATAGTAAAATTCATAAAATCAACATGATATCAAGTTTAGGTGATATTTTACATAGGAGGTGTGCTTACACTACTACCTAAGACTGCTTAGTGAAACAGTCAACTGTTATGTTATGTAAGCCAGGTGAGGGATACCAGGCCCACTTATACCTCTTGTTACATGTGTTCTCAACATATGTACAGGTTATACAAATGCGATAAAACTTTCTCCTAAATAAATCAAATGTACTCATAGTGGTACAATTTAAACAAATCAAAACACTTCCATTGCATTTGATACAATGACGCATGCATATTATAACTCCCTTGTACAAGGATATCATTTTATGCACACACACGCACACACACACACTTTTTACTACATTACATGACATTTTTCTCACACTTACACGCTTGGAAATATAATTAAATAAAATATACAGAGTGATAAAAATCAAACAAATAAAAACACATTCATTGCATTTCATAATGATATATACATATTGTTGTACCCTTTTACATAGCTATAACACACACAGACACACACACACTATATGAAAATACATTTCTCTCCCACCCTTACAAGTATTGTTAATATAATAAACACTAATTAATTTTTAAAAAATGATACTATCTTTGATTTCAGCATCAGCTACCCCGAGCAATATTACTTCTTAAAGCAATTTTGAATGAGAAAGAGATTTACAATTACGGATATCTGAAGATGAAGAGTTTAAGATATATTGATCCATATCTTGTTCGTGTTTTACTATTAGTTTAAGTTTTCTGCAAGTGTGCTTGAATCACATCGACATTGTGTCACCTGTATCGATTGTTATATCATCCGCCATCATACTGGTATCACAATTTAATGACGATGATGATGATGATTTTGTTATAGTGTTACTACTACTACCTTTATTATTATTATTATTATTATTATTATTATTATTATTATTATAGAGTAGACATCTCGAAGTCTTTATTAAATCCGTTGAACCATGATCCTGGTTACTGGGAGGAAACATATTATCTCTGTGTTTGCCCAGGGGCACTTCAAACAGCAACACAGCCGTCTTTAGCTTCTAGAAATGGTACACATCCACTGTGCTCGCCTAGCGTATACCTTTCCTGCACAAAAAAGATTGAATTTCCGGGTAAACAGTACAATAGTTGTAACGTCAAACCTAAACGTTCTGCCTTCTCACATTCTAAAGAAATTTGGCGGATACTGAGTAAAAGGGAATACGAGAAAGAAACACATTATGAACAACACGCATTGAGGAAGGTAATGTATTTAAGACATTATTTGTTTGTTTTTTTCTGGAAATTAAACAAAATAATATTGCTTAATGATTACTTAAATATTCAAAACTTCGCAACATAGATTGATCTATGTCTTTTTTTTTTCTTCCAACTTTTACTTAGGTGGAAGGAAAATTGCATTCATTTTGTTTTGTCTTCGATGATATGGTGACTATGTATTACTTAGAGGTTAAAATAAAAATTAAAATGTTTTGCCATCTGTCTATCTATCTAACCATCCTTTGGTATTAATTTTTGGGTCAAAATATATAAGTTATATTGTTCATGAAATGCAGACATACAGACCGATAGATATATAGATATATGATAATAAAACTACTTAGAGATTTGAATACTGGCCGTATTTCATGAGGAACATGTATTTCGAAAGACGATTCAAAGATGATATCTTGTAAATCCCATCACTATTATGTGGGTAAAAACCTGGTTAAATGGACAAAAAAGTCAAATCAAAAGGAGCTTATTCAACGCAGATTACAGCTATTTCAAAAGGAAGCAAATAAAGACATATTAAATTAAAGAGGTGTAAGTGAATCTAGTATAATACTAATAAGTTGATTTATCAGTATGTGTTTGCGAGGAAATATATGCATATGATGTTATAGCGCCGATTTGTCCCTCTTTTTTATTTGCCTATCGGGAAAGTAAATTCGGGCCCATGGATGGACACAATTTTACAAGTCTTTATTGCACTCGGGTTGTAAATATTGCAACATACGAGATCTATAAGAAAATACTATGAATATAACGTGTGATATCATAACATAATGCTTCATTGGGATTACAACAATTAAGGAAAACACAAGAGGTGAATGTTGCCTGTATTCATTACATGATTATATTTATAAACGTTAGTCCTGGAAATGTAATAATGATGTATATATGTTTCCTTTCATCGAGAAAATACGAAAACGACAAACATAATGAAATTAAATCATCTATTTCTTGCGACTGACAGAGTCTACAAATCTTTCGTTATAGGGAACATAAGCCCATCTACCAGTTTCAACAGAAAATCTATGATTTGCAGTTCTAAACTTAATTAAGTTTTAAAATATATTTTTCGAAAATTAAAAATAAATATTTTCTAAATGAAAACTCGTTTCAAATAACCTATAACTAAGAATTTTAGATGACGTATTGATGTTAATTGCCCAAACTTGCCATTATTAATCTTTCAGTCGTAGTTCTACAGCCTTTGCTAACCATTTTAAATGAAACAAAACTTTGGTTATCCATACGTAGCTAAATCCAACATCATCCGATTTAGCTTTGACTTCTAATATTCATTTGTTGTCATAAGAGTCGTCACAGAAATCTTTGTATACTAGAATGCATATGATAAAACAATTTGTCTTCATTACCAGTAACTAATCTAGCCCAATAATGTATCATGCGAGTTTTAACGCTAATAATTAAGGGGAATGGACTAAGTTCACCATATATCGCATATAGAGGGGGAACATTTGTTTCTTATTCAATATACTTCGAAGGGAGACAGATTATTTTTTTTTTCTCAACTTAATCAGATGTCACAAATCACAACAGATATGCGTTAAAATCCGTAGAATAGTCTGATCAAACAGTTTAGCTGACAATCAATAAGTAAATGTAAATTATGTATACGCTTTTGAAGTAAATACATTCTTTTATTAGCTATGGGTAATACATTTTTCATGTCATTGGAAAAGTTTCCATTTCTTTGAAATATAGGGCCTACAGATTTATATTATTCTATTTTTTTAATTTATTTTTTTGAACATAATACAATCATTTTTGTTTCTAATGAAACATATATAAACGGTATTTTGCATGTCAGTATGATTATCTGGAAGAAGAATAATGTTATCAGTGTATCAAAGCGACATACTATTTAACATAATTGCAAAATCACTATGTTCGGGGAGTACAGCGCAATCTCGAGACACATTTACTAATACAAATTATTCTAAGTCATATTGTAATAATTAGAACAATAATGGAGACAAATTTTCCTGATGCATATGAAATACAACTTATACCATTATCCAACTCTCCGCGCATTATCAATGGCACTTTTAAAATCAGCAAAAGTATAAAAAAAAGAAAAAAAGAAAAAGATCTTTTTGTAATGTCTAAAAACTCAATAAGGCCATGCAAGAGAAATACATTGTCTAATGTGTAGTAGCCTTTCCTTAATGAATACAGCTTGAAGCTCAGATAGTAAATTATTAGGAATTTAGTCAATTTTAAATTTAATATATAGTGGTAACAACTTTACCAAAACAACTGACTAATGTTATAGGTGTATACTTAGATATATCGGTTTTGTCACCTTTATTGTTATAAACTGGGATAATAACACCTTTAGTTCAACTATCTGGTAGGAAGCCAGTATTCAAGATTATAATTAAAAGTTTTACATACATATTTAACATTTCAGCAATTGAGCATTTTATATATTCATTAAATATATTATCAACTGAACTTGTTTTGTTATTTTTTAGATTGTTAAAAACTTGTATTTTTTCTTCATCTTTAATTAGATCATTCAGACAAGAGTTATCAACACCACGAGCCGCCTCAATTGTTTTGGGGATTATTCTCTCGTCACTATTTATGTCAACTAAGTTTATTTCTTCTAAATGTTTTTTTTTTAAATATTGCGATGCAATAATTTGATCAGGTTATCTTGGCAACATTATGTATCATATTACAGTATCGCTTTGGATCTTTTGATTGCAAAGTGTGCATGAGAAATGCTAAGCAGAAGGTTTCCTATACTGTCTGCTAGCTGCTAGCATATTAGCTTTGCTCACCGCAGTATTTCTACTTTCGTGAACTTTCTATACCAGTAGTAATATTTTCTGGCTTTCATACACACATTACCATGCTATCAGTTAGAGTCAGCATATTTTCTTCAGACCATTTGTAGAACCATGATCGTTATGTCCTTTATGAAGAAATGTCATTTCAACAGAACTAATAAAAATATTCCTTGTATCATTTATGATTCAATCATCATCGTCTCGTATTATATCATCTTTATTTATACATTTCTGCAATTCAAAATCTATGTCATTCAAATTTTTAACATTTATTTTCGTCTGAAAGCACACAATCTTCTAGTTTTATTTTCTGTATTAGCAGCATTAACTACATGTTGCTGATTATTTCGAATTTTAAATGCTAAGGCACAGTGAATATGTGAAAACAAATGATTAAAATCAAACACTGCAAAACTTTGTGACAATTGGAAACCATTTTAAGATGATTTACTTTCAAATCGTCAACGATTTTCCAATCACTCATAACAATCTAACTGCTGCCTCCCAATATGAATGAAAAGACGTGACAAAATCCTAGAAAAGAAATCATTTTTCATCTAAGAATTAATTAAAATCAGATTTCGATAAAGCACACAAAAAAGGATAGTTTTGACTGATTCTATTTCACTTTTTGTCAGAGGTCAACAACAACATATACGATGGAAGAAGCAAGACGCACGTGTGAGGAGATATTCAACAGAAGCTGTGTGGCCGTAAAATTTGAAGACATTGCAAACAACACTGCCAGCAAAGAAAGCGCATTGCGCGATTGTACTTTAGACCTCAATGTAAGTACATGTAGTAGCATAACTGGGCATAGGTAAGTCTTGTCAATGTAGAAAGTGGTTTGTATTTTGTACGGTAATCACTATATTTTACGCCTTCGTGAAATCGCATTCTCATAAACATGCATTATGTATCACTGGAGAAACCTATCCAAAAGGAGTAGGGTCTTAGACTCGACCAAAAATTCTTGTTAATACAGGCAACATCGTTTTCGATGAAATTGGGAACAACGAATTTTCTTCCATAACAAAATATTTTTCAATTTCCAAAATATTATATTCCAACTCAATTCTGAAATAACGAATTCTTAAAGAAAACAGGGAATTGAAAAGTATGTTCCGTGAACTAGCTACGTTGCAATTAACGAATTATAGGCGGCACGGGACTCTCGATTTTGCTTCATTAGGTACCAATACTTTTATCAATTCAAATATGCAACCGACAAAGTAATTTTAGTCTCATATCCTCGCCTGTTCAATGTCATGTATCCATCAGGTTTGAACAATGGGCAAATACACGTACTACAAACATTATGAATCTTGCATGATTTCAACTCTATGCTCGGTTTGCTTGATTGGTTATTTTCAACATTTCCATATTTAATTCTGCAAAATAATAATAAACCCTAAAGCTCGAAGAAAACATTATTCACAATAGAAATAAATTATATGGAGATTTTGGATTTTATAACGATGGCTTGTATTTTCTTTATGCTGACTGTTTTGAATGAAATAATACACTTATCTGTTGCATGGATGACCCTGTACTTTCTTAGAAAAGGAAATAGCGAAATATTGGAATAAGGCAGTATCTTCGAAAGTCTCAGTAAATTAGCAATTTCCGATGTTGGCTATAGTTCGTTCAGTGTATTGAATTTGCGATTCATTTGTAACGTATATTTGGAGTCATTAATCAAATGTGACTTTCACTGCTTGACATTCACACTGAGGCTATAGGTAACGCTCGTATTCAGTATTTCTCTTCAATTATAAATAATATTGAAGTTGAGGCATTTATTGTTTGTACCTGGAATGTTCAAAATATTTTGCGCCTCTTGAATGTATTGATTATCTACCACAGCCCCATGTTAACTTCTCAGTATGTAAAATCTGTAGCGTAAGCAATTCAAATATAGACTAAGAAGACAGAATACATAAATACAATTCTACATAGGTAGGTTTGGTTAGCAATTCACTTATATGATTAAATCTAAGTACAACATTTCCATTTCAAACGAGTGTTCATTAAAGCCTTGCCTTTTGAATTGAAACTGAAGGTCCAGGTGCCTTCAGATTATATTTCTTCTTTTAACAGCAATGATTACATAGAACTTTGAATAACATACTGTCTGATATAAACCTTTTGCTTGGCGGGGGGGGGGGGGTGGCAGAAACGTTTTGTTGCTTTTAAATTCTTTAGTGCAATATATATCAATCAAAGCAAATCAACGTAGCCATAATATTTAATTTCGATCGGTTTAATTTGTGTTTCTGGGATAACAGTCACCACAAATGTTTCCTTACAAATATTATTTACGATGTAAAAACAATATAAAAGTCACGATTTAGTTGAAATAAGAACTGTACATAAATAATATTACAGTGTTTGCATTGCATCAAAATATTTGTTAGACACATGCTTATTTTTTTAGGCTACATCTGATTTACAACTCGTGGATATCCATTGTTCAAGTTATTCTGCTGAAACGGAAAGATACATAAGGCAAGACAGCGTGACAAAGATGGCTCATCCACAAGAGGTTCAAGCTTTCTACGCCTCTGCATGCATACATAATTGCAATGGACATGGGAACTGCATAAATGGTATTGAAAGTTATGAATTTCGTATGTGTTTCTCTTACATCCCCTTCAATTTAAAAATATTATTATAACGTTAGAGTCATTGTTACTATACAATATGTGCTCATGTCTGCTATCATATCCAACACAAGCACATATAGGATAATACATGTTCTCAAAGCGATTATGTTAAGTAATTTGCAAGGGCCTAAGGTCATGAATGTGACGAGCAAGCGCAGCAAACGAGCGAGTTCCTTGATCTTAGACACACAATTAGTTCGTTATTTATTCTTCATCGGTACAATTAAAATTCAATAATTACTGGTGGAATGTGTGTACCACACGTGTTCCACCATGGTAATACATAGTTTGGACATATCTGACTCAACAAATGTGAAAGTGTACATTTTAGATAAAGTTAATACAAGAATGCACCACATGTGTAACGTATGCGTGAAACACGTCATTCATAAACATGTGCAAAATATTCTATTCATATTTTCACTTGTACAAACTAGCTTTTTACATTTTCCCATATGTGAACCAAAAATATATTTTACATGTTTATTACAAGAAATGTTTTAACATGCGATTACCTATTTTAAGCCAAACAGATGCATATGGTGAGTTTCTTCATGATCAGATTTTGCTGGTGGAGAGCAATTTCTTGCCTTACCAATGTCCTTAAAGGCGATGAAGATAGTTGTTTTCTAAATTATACAAATAAATGCGAAGCACAAAAACATGGAATTTAATTAAAAGTGTAAATTTCAGGTGCCTTTATAATGGCCAGCAATACGAAAGGGCACACATTCTGGGTCTTAATATTGTCTGGTTTAGGACAGGTTTGCTGTATACTTCTCTATCTTTAGTTTCACTGTTGGCATATTTCGAAAAACGAAAGGAGTATTCAGAGTTCAGGCGTTGAAGACTGTGTAGCTCTTGTTTACTTCAGGAACTTTGTGAGGGTCTTATGTTTGCAGCTGTCGTAAAATTATCTATCACCTTTGCAGCTTTTTCCCATTTCGTGCCTCCGTCTCACTCTTTGCACGCACTCAAACAATTACATCCTTTAAGTGCGAATGACCATTAGATTAAACATTAACCCGCTGCTTTTTGTTCATAGTCATACATTTTGAATTTAGTTTATTTGAGTCCATTAGCAATATTATGTTAGTATGAGGTATGTATTTTGTGGTGTAATGCAGGCAATTATTGATTTCTTTAGGTACCTGTGTTTGCCATGATCCATACATCGAGAAAGATTGCTCTATCTCAAAAGCGGATTTTCCAGCGGTAGTTGATACTTATAACGGAGGCTTTTGTTCAAGACGTAGTGATCAATGCTGCGGGACAATTCCTATATATGGGAACCGCCTAGTGGAAGGTGTAACGAAACAGAAATTACAGAAATTTCAGGTCTGTTTTTGTTCTTGAAGGAAACGTCACATTATATATTGAAATAATTGCTTAGACAGAACAGAGTATTCAAGAAATGAAGTATATTTCTTCAACAGAAAAGTCTAAAACCAGGCCCCAGTTTAACCAAACATGTTAAATTGTCTTAATCAATTTTGTTCGTATAATTAGAATTATCTCCTGAACATTCAGCGATCATTATGCGTGTATTGCAAATTCACAATGCTTTGAATTCTCCTAAAGCGAGCTTTGCTTTGTTCCCGAGGAAAACTTTATAATTCCTTCTAGAGTAGGAATTCAGTCGATCCGTCGTTAATGGGAAGCGAGACACATCAGTCACTTTTAGGGCGTCATCGTACTTGTCAACAAAATAAGATTTTCATTTGCTTATATTTCATCAAAACCTCAATATAATCTCGTCATATTTGGTGTCAATCATTACGAAGCTAAAACTATTCATTTTGCGTCAAGTTCGCTCGCTCCTTTTACCTTGGAGTCAATGTGTTAGTCATAGGATTAAAGTTTATTTATTTGCTTATATTTCTCATCATACTTGGCATAAATCATCGTGAATATGAGGGAATTTATTACAATACAAGCTCGCTTATACTTATAACATTAGGGTCAAGGTCAGAGTCATAGAAAATTAAATCTAAGGTTTTCGTGTTTTCTTTGCTTATTTTTGGTTAACCCCTTAAAGGATTTTCTCGAAGCTAAAGCAATTTAGTCTACGCTATGATCTCAATACCAAGGTCACAGTCTCAGAAAATGCGCATTAAAGATTTCTTCAGATTTTTTCTTTGCTGTAATTCCTAAACCTCTTAATGGATTTTCTTCATACATGGGGATACATCATTATGAAGCTAATATAATTCATGTGGCACGCGCTTGTCTTTCTTTCTTTTGCTTAGATTTCCTAAACCCTCTGATGCATTTTATTTTCTTCATTTTAGGGAATAATCTTGAAGAAAATTCATTCTGCGACACGCTCGCTCGCCTCTTTGATCTTGACGTCACGGTCATAGTCGTATTCATTTTGTTTTATGGTTTTTGTTAAAGTTGTTTCATTTGCCTATATTTCCTTAACCACTTGATGGATTTTCTTCATACTCTGAATAAGTCATTATGAAGCCAACATAATTCAATCTGCGACATGCCCGCTTAGCTTTTTGAACTTGGAATCAAGGTCATACTTTTTGCAGCCATGTTTTGATTGTGGGCTCGACATATAGGCCCTGAACTTTATTGTTTCGGAGTAGAACGACTTCCAAGATACCAATTTAATATCTTTGGATATATTTTCATCCTTTGTTCTACTATCCATCTCTGACTAAAATGTCAAAGTTGTCAGCAATATCACAAGCAAGATGCAATAACAATTTGAAGACACATTTTGGTGGAATGTCGTGAAACAGATGACTAATTTGTAAAAAAAGAGAAAATGGTTGGTATTGATGCAGACATGGTGTGACGACATCGTCAAAATCGCCATTGTTAATAATAATATGACCTATATTGCTTGTTCATGTGACAGGGGAATCTTGCGGATTATGAATCCTTTTTTAATTTTCGTCTGGTTGTCTTATGTTGGTTTTCTCTCGCACATGAATGTTTGATGATGAAGTCTTAATTTGCAGTATGAAGATATTCAACACGAGTTATATACTTGCAATTAAAGCAAGTCTCACTGATATAATATAACTAATTCACTCTACTCCATTTGGTTGGTTGGTTGTTATGGGTTTAGCGCCATTTGTCAGCACATGATAGGCTATATAATTGTTGGAGGAAGAACCCTAGAAAACCCCGGAAAGAACCACCGACCCTCGAGAAGCTACTGGCAAGCTTTCTCACATACCCACGTTGGCCGAGCCCAAGACTCGAACCCACGCGGACAGAGGTGAGACGCCAGTGATCTGTAAAGGCGAGCGCCTTAGACCGCTCGACTACCCGGGGCCCCTACTCCATTTGGTACGAACGAGTATGATGACATTTCCATTTCCAACAAGCAATTCTCAAAATCCTGACCTAACTCAAACATAATCAGATGAAAATAACTTAACTGAAACGAACACGGTACAGATGAAGCTGAACAGGATCAGCTTTTAAGTTTCATCATTAGCTCTGGCCATAAGGTCAAGTAAGCATATGGTATGGCCCTGCGTTAGTTGTGCTTTGTCTGCGTGCGCCATGCGTATGGCTACAATTATTTGTTACCGTTCCGCAGATCATATATCTGATACGAATTTGAGAAAGCCTTTGGATAAATATTTATATTGTTAATATATCTGAAAGATTCAGCAACGAGCGAGAGTCAAGTCTATTCATGGGGTGGTTTTGAAACTTAATATCTGAGCTTCTTGCCATTCTTAGCACATTTCTGATTCATTCTTACTCAAAATTGGAATATATCATCATGAACTCGAGCAATATTTGATAACTGACGAAATACACACATATGAATGCCCTAATCTTGCATTTAATTGAGGTGGTTTGTCAACATTCTAGCGACTGTATTTATACTTTTGATCAAAGTTGTTTTTAGTTATAAATATGTTGGATGAGTTTAAACACGTGCAGGGTCTACATATATTTATCAGGTAATCTTGTATCTGATTGGCTGAGCTTGTTGCTACTCGATAGACAGACTTTGGATACGAATATTAGTTTCGTTTTGAAACATCGGATTCGTAGAAGCACCAACATCAAATGATCAACATGTAAATCATAAATTTGCCCAATAAAAGTCGTTGTGACCCTCATCAATTCTCTGATTATGTACTGGCCAGGTAATCTGACGCCATGCGAAGAGGTCCATGAAAGAAAACTACGTGCTAACTAAAATCAACATGGTGTTTCTTTATTGATCCAGTTGATTTGACGACTGAAAGGATGAAAATGTATCAGGATTAAATGATTAAATCATAATGGTTCTATATTGATCGATGTGTACATTTCACAAAGTAGAAATAAAGTCCTGGGACTTTATTAAGTAACATTTACTCTTCGATCAAAATACCCAACTGTGATCAGTAATCCTATAGTATTTATATCAATGTGTATGGTATTTCCGTAAACTAAACTTCATTACATTAAACAAGATTGCTCATTTCGACATTTGGTAAATTTCAAATGTGAGTATTATAGCATTTATTTCCATATATTCCAATTTACATAACCCTAATTTGATTGTGCCATGCATATAATGTACAGCGTGTTTAGTTTAGAATGAACTTGTTGTACCTCAATAGTTCAAACAGTCATCAATATTGTGATGCAGTCAAATGAAAATTAATTTTTGATTGTATTTACTTGAAATTGATAGTGAATAGTAATATGTTGTGAAGGAAGTACTAAATTTTCTCACCTCGTTAAAGTAAAAAATTAATTGTCTTTTTTTAGGTTCTTCCTAACGGAACGACGGAGGTTCTGGGGACAGTTTTGAGCGACCTCGAAATACTGAATGCTTTTGAGGCTGCTATGGTAGTGCCATGCGAGCCCCGTAAAAAGCGCTTGGCTGACTCTCAATCCGGAAACAGCACTGTTGTTTTGGCTTTTGGAGTCGTGGTGTCGTTGACCAATGACGGAATCAATTATGGTTCAAACGAATCATATTACATTTACGATGCGGAATGTGTGGGTTATGAAAACAGCTCCAATGGATACATCTTCAATATATTGGTAAATACAAATTTCATTGTACGTACCAATTTAATTTAATCTTAATTCAGCATATATATCTTGCTCGCATTGTTTGATCTCAGGAAAATTAGTCTTATGATTAAATCCCAATCCGTTTAAAATTTAAAGAAAGACATGATATGAGAATGATGAATGGTTCCATATATTGGACTGCGGATACTGATTTTTGTTTCTCATAATTTTTGTGCAACAATGACAGCACATTTCATTCGTAATACAAAGACGAACTAAGCCAAAACATAACATGGCACAGGTGACATCCACCACCGTGTGATGAAAAATCTTCACACACACACACACAGACACACACACATATATATATATATATATATATATATATATATATATATATATATATATATATATATATTGAACAAAGAATGTTGCATTTTGATACATCTCATTTTTAGTCAATCCCTTGATTTGTCTTCAAATTAACTGTCTTTTCAGTCTAGTATATATGTATGTCCGTGTACTTGTTGGTTCTGTAAGGTGTAGAGGCAAAGGATGTCACATTAAAACGAAACAAATGAACGAAAATATATACGCAATAAAACAAAAAGAGCAAGGTTGATAAA